>DWQT01005674.1:0-10122 GCA_018244895.1 Myscelus amystis hages | reverse complement strand
TCGTGTTCACACAGAGACATTCGATGTGTACACTGAGTGTACGGTGTATAGTGTCGTAGTCTGAACCGGCCTTTAGACATAAAACAAACGAATGTATACACACAAATGTTTGTTATGGTTGGGAATCGACCTACGACCTGCAGTTTCCTTGTCACGGTTTCTAACTTTACAGAAATATATGTCATATTTGGGATCGACATACATATATTTTACTTTGCCAGTCACTTGTCAGTAAATCCGTGCAAAGGAATACGACAGACTAATAATAAACAAGAGGCACTCAACTAGCGCTGTAACGATCCGGCCGCTCATTATTATAACATAAACGGTTCGAAAGTTTCACCACGGGTTAATCAGGAGAAGAGCACTTAAATGTTTTATACTCTGCGGAACCTCATTACAAGTTTCAATATTAAATTTTGAAAATTTATTCCCCCCAGTTAATTAACCTTTATAGGTACTTGATGTTCGGTAATAATCCACGGTGTCTGAAGCATCGCAGTCAGTATTTTTTTTAATAACAATAAAGCTTGGTTACAAAATTTTTATTGGTAATTATCGTATTTGTTACGTTCCCAATTTATAGTCGAAATTCCGAACGTTAAATTTCATGTAACATTTCGCAGCGAAGCTTCTAAAATAATATTCGGTCACAGAAAATATTATTTTAAAAAGCTTCGCATTTAATAATACTACGTTCACTATTAAACATTTTATCTAAATATTTTTTAAAACGTAGATTTCCAATCCCATTTGCGGCGTAGCGCTACATTTTATCCGACAGGAATAACTTTCAGGTCACCTAAAATTTTATGAATAGAGAATGATTTATGGAAATATTCAGCTGGGTGCCTTTAAATCGTTGTATAGCTAAAGCTAGTTTCACATTAGGTGAAATAGCGATTGCCCTTAGATGCAGAAGAGCTTTCGCTTTTATCGTATATCAAGAAAACCGTCTGACCCACAAAAAACAAATAGCAAAATTATTAATAAAAGTTACTATACGGTTAATAAAAGATATTATACGTATTGCTGTGACGTCATAGCAATCACCATCGTTGGCTACGTTCAAAAGCTTTTAAGTAAGCTTCTTTAACGTTTGCAGAACTGTTGATACTGAACCAACAAGTATTAATAAAATTGCTTTAGTTCAGTCTGTAGCCAGCTTAAATATCGACCACGGAGCTCTATTTAGAGTATTTATAAACTCTCGAATTCAGTGCCATTAAATTTGTTCATCTGCCCGTTACGAATGAACAACATTCGGAATTTAATGTTTTAACGAACGTTTTCACCATTTTTATTTCATACCCGCGTAAAAATTATTTACGAAAGAATATGCTCCATTGATTTTTTATATCGCTTATTGTGCGTGGAGTTGATGAAAAATGGAAAATAACGCACATAATCTACATGTAGGAGTGTGCCTAGAACATCTTTAAGTAAAAGCTTCGTCGCCGTGTAGAAGAATAGGAAGTCGATAAAACCTCCGTAGGCAGTTTGTACACATTTATATATACGAGACGGCATATTTCTTCTCTTTGTGTATTACTTTGCTAGTCATATTTCGGTATCCGCCACTAAAATATGAACCTTTTAAGAGGATTGAAGTATACACTACCTCTATTAATTTTGGAGGAACCACACACTATCAATGTATCTATAAGATCCGGGAAATGTCTGACAAAATTTCAGTGATATTTTAAAAAGCCAGTTTTGAAGAATACAAATGAGCTGCCAGTTGGAATTAATTCATCTAGAGAAACATAAGGAGAAAAGAAATCGACGCGAATCATTAATTTCATTCTACCGATCCTCATCTGAACATCGGAATACTAATGAAAGTTTCAATGAAGATAATAAAAGTAGGAGTCCAGAAAATTTGATTAGCCATAAAGTTATGATGAGCGAATTAAGTTTCTCTTCAGTTTCTATTGAGTATTACATCTTGAGAAAGCTTATGCACCTAATATATATGTAGAATGCCTTAAGATATATTTGATTGAGTAGTAATGTAATTTGCTATTACTGCACTGTGCGGTTGCTCTCACTTGGGATGCTAAGTTGATGTTATAAATATGACTTGTAATAATTTTTATTTTGCCTCAAGACATCTAAAAATTTTTAGTGAATTGCAATTATTTATTGCATATTATTGCAATATATATTTCGTGACACATATTTTTCTGCGAAGTTTTTATTAAAACGTGCACTCAACGGTCAACAGCAATAAATGTAGATATCACAGTTTATTGAACAGAAAACATTTATATTTAAATGTAATTTATATCAGTCTAAGAGCAATTGTGTTTATTGTGGACGTATAATTTTGCCGAATTTCACAATGAACAACGGATTAATCATTTGCGGCAGTGACGAAACCGCACACGGCCCAAAGTCTATTAAATAAATAATTTATAACGTAATCTTTGACGGTCTGGGCAACAATTCCGAGAAATTGCTTATTGCTTAGCTGTGGTGTGGCAATTGTAATGTGAAAAGGGTTCGTATGCTCCGGCCCCAAAATCAATGAGAAGTGAAATATTATACCGTCCGAGCCGAATGAAAGACATAACCAATGCATAAATAACATAAAGGTATGAAAGGTGTGGAACAGGCCATCAAAAGATAAATTTGAAAATTGGTTTTTAAAAAGACGGATAGAATTTTACGATTCGGTCTTCACAATTATTTCAGACAACAGCATATTGTTCGTCTAATCACAAATTCTTTACTGATTCATGTATTTTTAATGAAAATTATACGTAAAATATTAAACAAAATACAAAGAGTTTCCAAACGTTGCTAACGAAGTTATTATTTTTCGAGTTAGTAAGCATCTATTTTTACATTTTTTACCGATTAATTATGTTCATATTTTTTCCATTTTTTAATTTTTGACAGCTTGCTTACTGTAACAACGGAGTTAGAATATGGCTGACATCTCACAACATCAAATCATGTAACCTAGTAACTAGATACTTCATATCTCAATGTATTCGATGTGAACATTGTAACGCTAAACTGACAGTAGATACGAAATGCAAAGCAGCAAACACTGCCATTATTTGTGTCTGCTATCAGTGCAAGAGTTTCCACGAAATAATCCTTTTAAGGGTAGGTATTTATTTGATATAAATCGATTTGCTAGATAATTGGAAATTTAATTGGATACGATGGCGTTCGTCCGCAAGCAATAGGAAAATAAATATTATTGCGATTGGGTTACCGATCGCTTTGTTTGTTTCAGATTGCGAGCCAAAGAAGTAATGTCTTCGTATTAATTAAAACGGCGAAATTAATTAACATTCGACAAGCAGTCTCGATTAAACAAATATATATTGATTATACGTGATCGATTATAGAAAAGGTTTTCGAATCATCTGTTTGTTTGAAATGACTACTCATCTTTCTATCAGAAGTGCCACTGATTGGACTATTGTTCTGACAATTGATGTCTTCAGCAAAACATTTGAAGAAATTCTAGAAGATTCTAGAATAGTAAAGATTGGATAAGTGTGTTTTATTATTCCCATAACTATTATTATTAAAAATGGCGCAAATCTGCTACAGTGTATTATGATAGAAACATTATTATATCTAAATAGTATTATACACACACATGACTGGATGGAGGAAGTGAGATGTAATAAGTTATGTCAATAAGTAAATTGCTGTTTCTCGATATTAATTAATTTCGACGGGAGCGTTTAATTGGAATTACAAAGTGCTTGAGGCGACAGACAGACATCAAGCTGCAGGGTTGACTGATATCGGTTCAAGACTGATCATGTAACGAGATTTGGTTATACAGGAATTGATTTCATTACAGCAATTTCAATTACAAGATTGTATTATGTAAAGTGTATTAAGAGAATGTACTAGTTCAGTGGTAGGTGATCTTGACTGCTGAGCTGGGGGTCTTGGGTTCCATTCGCACTTAGTATAAAATGAAATATTTGTGTGAAGAGCAAGAGCGATTGTTCTTTGAGGTATGAAATTAAGTACAGAATTATATATTTAGAATTTTATGTTGTGTGGTTTATCAGCAGTCTGGTTACCATACCCAGACTCCGCCCAATTAGAAATCAGTTGGTCACGAAATGGCGGTTTACATATGTATTTTTTATGTAATCAATAGCAGAGTACCTACCAGCTACAATGTGTTCTTAATACTATTTAAGCGTACTAATAGCTTCGTACATCATGTATACATTATTTACAGCACATACGTATATAACGAAAGACAAAGCCAGTCTTTTTTATATTAAAGTAACTAATGAACTAAAGTTAGGTACTTCTCAAATTATTATTAGATAGGAAGTTTTATACTATTCAGGGATTGTTCATCAGGGGCACTTTTGTTAATATACACAAGTACCTACTCGTAGGGACGGTAACCACTAATTATTACGGCGACCACAGTAAAGTTTATATGAGTGCGTTCGTTTTAAACCCAGCTGAAACAGCATTTGCAGCTTTGTTCCCATAAGCATACAAACGTGCACGATTGTATTACCCCGTGGAATTAGACAGGCAATTGAATTTTATTAGTCACAACACAATAATGTCCATAGAACTTTGAATTGTGTAGACGTGTCTTTTTAAAAGTAAATTATATAAAATTATAATGAACGTAAAGGTCGTAAATGCTATAAAACATCTACGATATTATGATGGTTCATATTTAAACAATCCATCCTCGCTTTCTTTAGGGTACATTGTATATGATCAATTAAACTAGGCTATATAGAACCATTCCAAAAAGATTGTAAACCACAAGTCAACTTCTGCTGACAACGGTTTTCAACAATTACCCTAGCATGCACTTCAACTTGTTGTTGCAGTGAAGATGACGGGCTAGACTAACATAACATTCGACAACAACATTTTTAGTCATCTAAATTATGATATCCCGCCAGGTTCTTAATGGGATTAGCAGAAAGCAGCATATATTATTAGAATCCCTTCCATTAATTACGACTAATGGTACTAAGTGAAAGTGAATACATATACAATTACTAAATCATTAAAACTTGCCACAATCTCACTTCGCAGGCTCAACTGCGCGTGATGTACAGACTATAACATACTATTCGTGACATGCTAGAATTGTAAACGTTTGACAGTTCCTATTTTAGGCACGTTTGCGTAAATATATTGAACAAAGCCTCGCTTCCTATTTGTAAATGCCGTTTCAGTTCAATATTTGTTCTGTGGTAGGCACTTTTAACGGAACAAATCGAATGCGTAAAGTATAATTTCACGCGTCGGGTAACACTAATGTTTTCATTGGGAGTGCGTGTGTAGGGAATTGGATTCCATTTGTTTTGACGTTACATAATATGTACCATACATGCCTTGTGGTAGTATATATTAAATATGTACATTATTAATGGTACTTATTGATACTTTATTGCAATACATTTGGAAACAGGAATCTGTGAAGTGGAGCAACGTAAAGGCCTGTCGACATATTATGTATTGGTTTCCCGCTATTGGAACATTTTCACGAACGTATCCTTATAAGAAGGCATGTCGCGCCGTTGATTCTATTTGTCATCGTTAGGCAACAATATTCGCACTGGAACATCTGCGTACTCAGGCCGCGGTTCGCCGGGAGCTGAGTCTCACTCCTACCCCTCCCTACCTCCTTAATTCTGGCTGAGCCACTATGGCACGCCACAAAAGCCCGGGTGAAGCTGTAGATGCCACTAAGGTCAACAGTAAAACGTCAATTGGGGAAAAAAAAAACTGGAACATCGTGGTGGAGCAGACTCCACGACTCCTCCAATTGCAGGGGAGTTTGAATCAAGCTTAGATTGAAAGACTATGAGCAGGTATTAGCAAATATTGCTCACTTGTTAGATAGATTGAGTTATCTTAATTTTGTATTTATTATACCTAGTATAAGCAGCCATCTAGAACAAAGAGTTGCCAGCTAAGTAAAAGATTTAATATCAACAAGTGCATTAATCACATATCCTACGACACTTGTAGATACTCGTACGTTAAACGGAATTAATCTACGGTAGCTTTTGCTGTTGCTATATTATTTATTTAGACATCATTATTCTCAAAGTGAAAGGGCGATGTAACTGAGCTCTTGACAAACGGACTAAGTATATTAGCTTCTCGTTATATAAGTAAACAGTAAATCTACAAACAAACGCTAATTTAAATGTTCGTTTTATTCAAATACGTATAATGTTACGGCATCATTTTGCCGTCCTCGTATTACATTGCGAGGGTAACATAATACGAATGAAACCCAAGTAGGTACTCTTACGTATTTCTGTATACATTTTTCTCAGTAAATTGGATGCCCGGTAGAATATTTCAACTTGTCTCATAACCTAAAAACTGTGCAAACATTCGCAAAGCACACAAACTCGAACGAGTCTCACAATATCAAAGTTACGTTTGTAATTAATCTGCGTGGCTAGCGCTGTACTCGTATGTGTAGCGGGGAAAACTGAAAGCATGAATCATTTTATATGCATTGGTTATTCCGATGCGCAACCCAACAAAAAGGTGTAGAGTTTGGAAGATAAAAGGCCGGGGTGGAAAGCCTGATGTAACGAAAATGCATGCATTGCACTGCAATAGAAGCCATTCCGGGGTAGTTTTAGCGATTACATGCTAAAAGTTGCATTTCAGAGGGCTTTAGTGCCCGCAGTGATGAATGTGTTGGGTTTTTTCATGTTTCGTCGATTTCTTTTTTGTTTTGCAATGTTATTCTTTTGTTTTGTCGCTTTTGTTGTCTGACGCTGTTAATTAGGTAATAATGTAGAACACATCCACACGCGGCTATCCGATTTCCAATTAGACATTTAAATTATGGTTATGGTAATCGGATAACTGATAAACACACCAACATGACGACCCGTATATAGAAATTTTTATTACAGACAGAATAAACATATTTGCTCATCGCAGAAATGTTTGGCCTAAATGGGTATTGAACTTACGACCTCCCGTTAAGCTGTCAGGATGTACGCAGGAGACCACGAGGTAAGACAATTTTTAAAAATCTGTATTGTATGTGGGGTGTTAAAACCGTTAGGATATGTTAGATAGCAATAGCAATGGCAATTTTGAAAAAAATATGAAAACACGAAGGACGGTCCCGTTCTCGAAATAAACGAGAATTCAGTTATTGTAACGTGAATTTTGATCCTCGAAATAATTTATGAACTCTCCTTTGTGTATCCTGTTCTGATTTGATCCTGATAAATGCGTGCTCCCTTGACGTTTCGTGTTTACGTATATTTGATTAATGGATCCTCACAGAAAACTATTGTCCGCCTGACACAGTTATATAAGTAGAAAATAAAGCACATGTAGACTGAAAAATAATAGCCGTACTCCAAACACGCGTATCTCGATTTACATTTATAAAGGTCCGTGAAGGGGCTGAATCAAATCGCTGACAGTTGATATTCGATGCCAATGAAATTGGCTATTTTGTGAAAATCGAGATTCGTTTTTCACCGAAGGCGATTGTTACGTTGCCGGTTCCGTTTCATTTGAATTTATCGTTTCAATACAAGATTGTGTTTCATAAAATCGTCGATTTATATTTCAACGTTGGTCATCGTGAGGTTTATGCTGACATGTTATTTTTGGTCGAAATGAACTGCGTCGCTGTCAGACGTTTTTCCCCGGCCTCCATCCTTTCTGTATAAAAGGCTGACATCGGACGCGATAGCCAAAAATACTGACGTTATTCAAAGCTGCCCCCGTACAAAGCAGCCATGTCGAGTGCAAAATATATATATAAAAGTATTGAACAACTCAAAAATCGACTGAAAGCGGAAATTTTTGACACTGATATTTCATCAGACTAGTTGCAGCAAATGCAACATTTCAGAAGATAGCAGCAATAGGATTTCATTTATTTTTATGTTATAGAAGTGGCAAATAAGTATGTATATTATTGGATATTAAACCAAATAGTACCATTACAGCATCTCTTACTACAGTTAGTGATACATTGTTATTTCTCATTTTAACTGCGGTAGTAAATGCAGTGACATTTCTATAATGTAACATTTATATGTAAGAACATATTTAATTTAATATCTCTCTGCTACGGTGACCCTTATGACACAATGAAGATCATGAACGTATCCTGCTTTGAAAATTACCCGTTCGATTCCTGGCTGCTTAAATATCTGAATTATACATATACCTATGTGATTTTGGCCTGTGTTTTTAGATATGCGAATGCTACTTGGAGTCTGATGATGTAGACTAAAACGATCATACGTAACATTACTTCAATTGCTATACAAAAATTTCGTCTTATGCGATGTACAGGCTAGTCTTCAAAGCAAAGCCAAATTTCTATTGGGTCGTACATCATTTCGGTTCAATGGCGCAAAGTGATTGATGGATAAGTCAACATTTTATTGAGTACGATTGTCGCTTGGAACCCTTTTTTAACTTAACACGAAATTGTTACATTTTTAATATTACCAAACTGAAGAATAGATTTTAATAAATCAATTGTTAATATAACAAACTCTTTTCATCAGAAGGGTGTCACTGCCAGTTGCATGTGCCTATTAAAATGAGTTTTCAAGAGTACTAACGCGTCTGTAAACAGCCAATAGCTCAACTGCTGCCGCTGCTACTGCTGCTACTGCTGGTACTACTACTGCTACTATTGCAACTACTGCTGATGCTGCTACTGCTGCTACTATTGCAACTACCGCTACTGCTGCTGCTGCTGCTGCTGCTGTTCTCGTCCTGGTCCTCATCCTTGTTCTTCTTCTTCTTCACTTTACTACACACTTCACATTGAACTGTAATTTTTCCAATTGCGATTCGATTCCTTTCTTACAAGTAAATTGATCATCTATCTCATAATTCTCAAACCATTGCAACACCGCACCTGCGTCTGCAAATATACGAGCGGTTCATATGTCTATAGAATTTATGCCACGTGGCGCTCGAACGGGTTGTTTTAATCTTGCAAGGACGCTCGGCCACATGTGGGATTAACGCCAAACGCCCATTCCGCACGCTTTACGATTATGACGATGCACTTACACCTCGCTCTGAGCTTGCACCGGTAATTTATGTTCGTTTATAACACACTAGGCGGTTTTACAACAACTTGTAAGGCTAATTTGTCTTTGACAGGCGAAAATTCTTCGAAAACTATCCATCTCTTAACACGTCGGCATTCAGCGTATTTTAGGGGAAGCCATTGCATCTTGAGGCCGTCACAAGATGATAGAAATTACAAATCTAACTCAATATACTACTTTTATAAACATGCTTCTGTATTGAAAATAGGCCTAAACATATTCACACATTGATTTATTTACCACTAGCTGCACCTTGGGCGCGTTGCTACGCCATAAACTAAAATAAATTTGAAGGAAGAACAGTGGCGCCATTTGTTATAAATTGTTCGTACCAACTCAGAAACCTTTCCGGTGCTCGTGCATAACAAGTTTGCTAAATATCATCACATGATCAAATGCATAGTTTACGAGTATATAAAGAACAAACAGACGCACATTCATTTTTATATATTTACAATAAATATTCTTATTAATGTGAGTAGATGAGTCGATAAACCAATATAGCCTGTATCACGTAGACTTGTGAAATGGTTTGTGTTAATCTTGTAAGGATAGCGCTCGGCCGCATGTGGGATTAATATCGAAGGCCTGTTCCCGCGCACTTTACGATTACGGCGCTGCGCTTACAATTCAATGGGCTTGAATCGTTATTTTATGTCCATTCTACAGTAAACCTCCTTTTGAAATATTCGCCTGGCTGCAGGTTTGTTACATAACGTAATGGGTATTGACTGTCTCTCGGACTATAGGTTGGACTCAGTGATTATTAAATGGAGGTCGTGGGGTCGATTCCCATCGAAGACAAACATTTGGTGATGAGCAAATTTGTTTATGATGATGATGAGAAAATTAAATATATATATATGTTTATGTATGTTTATCAGCTATCCGGTTACCATGTTTGTTCTGTGGATGTAATATCTATCAGGTATCTATTTACGTATTGATTATTCTGGCTGAGCCACTATGGCACGCCACAAAAGCCCGGGTGAAGCTGTAGAGGCCACTAAGGTCAACAGCAAAA
>DWQT01005673.1:0-10123 GCA_018244895.1 Myscelus amystis hages | reverse complement strand
CACTGAGAAATATGAGATTGCCGTTGGCCAATATGTTTATTGAGCTGTCTGTAGAACGAGGACGCACAACAAGCGCGGTATTCGCTCACAGATCCCCCGAGCGGAGAGCGCGGCGTCACAAATCTTCCGAATTTTCCTTATAACAGAGCATTAGGCGTCAAATATTCGCGGGGAGCGGCACGGCTTCGCTCTGCTCATTTTCGGCGTCAATGAGGCGCGAGATAATTGCCTTTCGGAATCGAAGCCCTTCGCCGCACCCGTCTATGATGATTTATTTACATCCGCGTAATTAACTGTCGCACTACGTGACGGGAGGCCGGGAGGGCTTCGCGGACGCTTTATCGCAACGTTCCGAGCCTCCTTGCAATATTTTATTCAGTGAAAAAGAAAAAAAAAGCAAAAGCGTTTATCGCACTTCGTAAGAAAATACTTATACAAACAAACTCTGAATACTCGCCGTTACTTCGGTTGGGGGGCGGCTGACTGATAATGTCCGCGGAACGGTCTGAGCCCTTCAGTGATTTATTGAAACATGTTCGTTGTAAAAGAGTTTAAAATAAATTACATTATTACTTAATATATTCTTCCAAACTTGATTGAAAAAGTGAAATAGGTATACTAATAATAAACATTGAAACACCATAACACTTGATTTATATCCAGTAAATAGGAAATGGTTAAGCTTGAAACAAGTCGGCAGTCCTTTGAACTGCCTGTAACATAGTTAAGAGTGAAGCATAAGATACACGTATTACATCTATATAATAAGCACTCGGAAGAATGTGGATATTTGGAAATGAACATATCTAGAATTATCCATGAGGATAAATTATATTTGTTAATGAGCTCATTCGAAATAACGATAGATAGTAATGAAAGGTGAATAGATTGTAACAATAACATTCGGTCTTATTTCAAATTTTGCAACGAAATATATTACACCGAGACAGAACAGAAAACTGTACTCATCAAAAAAATGTTTGTCCTGGATGGGAATCGAACTCACGACCTTCGGTCGACCAGTCGGGTTTCGTAACCACTGGGCCAACAGGCCGGTCGAAAGCGTAATCCGTGTTAAAATAAAATTCGTAGTTTATTTAAAAGAAAACCAATCGTGTGTTTTCACAATTCCTTGAGTCAGCATTGGGCAGATATTGCACAAGCCCGGCACAGCGAGCCGCCCGCATAATTCTGTTTATTTCTATTGCACTCATTAAACAGCGAAGTGTGAACTGAAACGCCTCAGTCCGCGGTCGAACTCGAACCGAACGCCGAACGAATCTTCGATGTACTCGTACAATTAGGATGCAGGCTTGTTTCACATTTTCACAGCTATTAACTCTTGCGATGCGTGCCACGAACACGACTAAACAACTAGCGGAGTCGGCTGCATTTAGATTAACTTGTTACTAGCAGGCATAATGTTAGTTGGACGGTCATCTCGGCGCTAAGCTCGGGGTAAAGTTATTATTTCCTGTTACTCGGCACCGTCTACTTTAACCGAGTTTCGATTCGAAGCGGCCCGTTTCTGCAACTTGAATAGGTGATCATGTTCTCATAGCAACTGTGATAAGTCAACTAGTTCCAGTCCATTAAACGGTCATTATTAAAGCGGACTGATTGAGAGTTTACAAACTTTGCTTTGGAAATTGGTCGGCCTGAATATTTGTAAACATAGCTTCGATCATATCGCACTTAGCAACTTTATTTTAGACGTTCAAAAGTACCGCTCTAAACGTACAATACCTACTATCGTATATATCCATGTATAATAAATAATATGTCTATTATTTGTTTAATAATTTCAATTTTAGTTGAAGTTAAACGTGACACAAGTTTACATACATACAACTAATTGCCTTAGCAAGAAGTTAGAAAAATTTCCTACTAAAGTTCCATAGGCGAGTAAATTGAAAAAGCTTTCACAATCTGATTAATAGGTCGATTCTATAGCTAGAACATCGCGTGATACATGCTAGAAGTCGAATGACCGTAAAAGTAGTATTTTCTAACAAAATATAGCGAATCTATGTCAATCATTTGTAAGTTACTTATTACACTTTACCTATTACGAGAAAAAATGGAACATTTATGAGTAAAAATGTCGATCAATTAAAAAGCGGGCTAGTGTCGGTTGTTCCCGGATGTATTTCGATCGGCGATTGGAGTTAGTGCCTACATGAACGCGAATAGAAAAAGCTATTGTTTTCGATTTGGACAATTTGGAGCATGTCAGGGGTCGGCGGGGCCGGCGGGGTCGTGGGGGCCTACAGGTGCACGCAGCGATTAGCGTGACGGACGCCCGCCGATACAAATGGCCGCGTCGCCTGAGACGGATGGCCCGCGCCGCCCGGGCGGGCCCGCTGCACATTACGATGCATTAATTGCTATTCCATCACCTTTATCTGTTCGCATCCATTCTACATGATCGGGAATTACATCAATACCACATTTTTAGTAGCAGTGACATTGATGCGTCTATTTATATTTTCTATAGTAGGTACCCACTATGGACGGGTAAATTTTGCTTTAGAGCTCTATTAATTTAACATTGAACGTTTTACTATTTAACATTAATGTTATGGTCTCCATGTCCTACTAAGTTAATGGCAATAATGAAAATTACGCAAAATTACTCTAAAGATTACAATAGGTGTTATGAAGGGCGACCTTTGAAAATTCAGTGCTCGTTTCGGCGAAGGGTAGAGGGTCTAGAGGTCGCGGGGTGGGCAATAACCGCCCAAAACTAATAACATTTTTGCGATAGTGGAGTAAACCGAGCGAGTTTCCTTTCCACGTCTTTTATGGCACAACAATGCGCTCTTGCAATACGAGGGGTCGGGAGAGTGTCAGTTTCTTACGATCGCTTCCCTAACATTTGATGGAAGCATAACTGCGCCCATGGAGAAATAGACGTCACATACAGAGGAGGTATAGGTACGTATACGAACGCGTAGAATATACATACGTTCAGTGTTCTTGTTGCGAAGGTAAAAATTGGTTTGATGAATTCGATATAACAAAAATGACATCAAAGAGATGCAAAGAGAGGCGTTCGTGTCTCGTTAAGGCGAGTAAGGCAGGCGAGTGCACTTGGGAGCTACGGCGGGTGTAACGAACGGCGCGGAGTGCAGCGGGCCCGCGCGGCGGCACGCGCCCGCCCTCGTCACCGCACCGACAATGCGCCTCCGCACTCCACACTAACATTAAACACCGGCCCAGTTAGGTGCGACCGTATCAAAACATCATCTCTCTATCACTCACCCCTAATCACGTTATTGCCAAGCGGTCATACGTAAATAGTGATGATTTGGTCATTGCACTAATCGACGGTTAGCGATGAATATTTTAAAAAGATTTAAATGTGTGTAGGATGAAAGCGCTGTAATGTTTTGTAAATCGTTTCGATGGTCGTAAGTAGGTATTTGTAATTTAAAGCACATACATAAAATAAACATATGTAAATAAAAATATTAAGTATTAATTACGGAACTCCAAAGAGAATATAGTAAACGTTTCAGTTAAAACGGTGCGTAGAGAACGCAAGCCGCGCGTATCTCATTGATCGATCGATCGGATACCACTTGATGGATTGGCGACGTGCCTTCGATGGAGCGTGGCCGGTCGCACGCGCACGTTCTATGCTAAGACTACTTTACTATTGGCCAATACGACACGTGTCGCAACAAATCGACACTCGAGGAAAACAATGAGCTAACGATTAGATGAATGACACGCTCGCGGCGAGCACCGAAGCCCACTTGTACGCACGTAAGTGGGTGCCAAAAATGTTCATGATGTCAAACAGGGACGGGAATAGAAACGGCCCAGCGGTACGTGCCAACTTCTGTACCTGAGTAGGTGTTGTGTGCGATACTTCAACGTGTGTGTGCGTGTGTGTGCATGAGGGTATGCCAGGAGCGTGGCCACGTGCCCAGCTCAGTTTAACATTTTGCCTCCTTGACAAATCTCTGATACGGGTATTTGTCGCCTTGTATTGTACCAATGTTGTTCTCTCGATCTTGGTGTTTTTATACGAGTACTAACACTTGCTCATATTAGGTTTTTAATTTATGTTTAGTACAATATTAAAATTAGATGTCGATTGTGTCATCATAATTCATTTAATGTACGTACTAAAAATAAATTCCTGTAATTTTTATGCAATGATTTCATTGGCGATTTTAATGATTTTATCGGTAATGTACTCTGAGCAATGTTATGTAATCCTTTTTTAAGTTGCTCAAAAGTGCAATATGTATTTTTTTAAAAAGTGTACACTATCTTCTATCGAAGCAGATTGCACAGAGGGTTTAAGCTGACCACGCGCGATAGTCCCAGGTAGTGCCAGTTAATAGCAACATAGGCCAACGGATCGGATCCGGGATGCCGTCACTAATATTCCCGACAAACCAAAACGAGGGAAAGGTGAAATCTAATTTGCAAAATTTTGTGGCTAGGAAGAGCATTAGGTAAGCAAAGTCAATTCCGAGAGTAAGTAGAATTTGAATTTAAAATGATTTATAGAGACGCAGGGGAGTGGCTAATGAGCCGTCACGCAAGAGGGGCGCGTGTTTACGCCTCGCACTCGCCGCCGCTTTTTTATTTCGGCCTCTGGGCGGCGCCACGCGCCGTACGTTCTGTGCCGCATACGCTACATGCCTCTGACGTAATCGCAGGCACGTCGCCACACGCCGATATCGAAACAATGCTACAATTACCCCGTAGCGAACGTTTACCGCCAAAGAGCCAGCAATTAGTCCCGAAACTGTCAAAGCAAAAAGAAAGCCACTTCGTGAAGAAGCCTTAAACTAAGAATTATTCACTCTGGTGAAGTTCTCGACAAGTTTGCATCGCGGCGCCGTAGCTTAACGTTAAAATATGCATTCGTGCGCAGAGTTATCTCGGCCACTTTTGCCTCTACCGCCGGCGGGCGGTCAGCCGTTGTTTATCGCAACTTTAATATTAGTTGCCCATTTTTAACGCTTAATGTCCGGTGACTAAGAAACTATCGTTAAACCATAAGGTTTCTCATATATACATACATATATTACGCTAGTTAAAAGAAAATTGTATTAACGTTAATTATAAATTGATTATTGCTTGTAAATTCTAGCATGCCAATCAAATTAACCTAGAGCATTGTTCTGGCGATGAATGCTTTCAAATCACAAAATCCTCATATCAGATGAGCGTAGGTGATAATAAAGTTCAGGGGGTGAGAGAGCCGCGGGGCTTAGAGCGGGTGTCGCGAGATTAATGCAACGGAAGCAGGCACGACCTCTCCAGGTGTTTCATTAAAGCGCGCGGCGCCTCGGCCGGTTCCGAGCCTTGTACGCCTATTATGAACGGTGTAAGCTCTAGGGCCATTCGCTTTAAGAACGCCCGCGCCACTTTGTAACAGCCTTAATGAATCTTGTTACTTATAGGCTCGCGTAAATTACCCGTTTTACTAACGTGCCGCTGCCGCTGCCTTGATGAGAACGGAAAAAAAACATTGAAAGCAAAGCTCGACTCGGTTTCAAAATATATCCATAATACGTTGAATTGCATAACATTGATGATTAATTTTTCTTTCCCTTTAAAAAAAAAAAACCTTTTACTTGTACTTACTGATGGCCATATGTATGGTCTACATAATTTTTTGCGATAGCTTTTGAACATTGAAGCAAAAATGAGAATTACAAAGAAAAAAACAGTGGGTGAATGAACGATGCACACGCCTCGCACTATCTTAGTCCCACACTGTTTTCGCCGTGGCGTGTGCTATTTCTGCGGGATTGGTGACCGAAACAGTTCAGTGGGTGCGTAATTAGTTGACGAAAAGTCATGTCACATTAACGTTTCTACGTGACTGACGTCGGGACGCGGACGGACCGGCCGGGCCCGATTTACCTTTACCTGGAATTTGTGTTCACGAATAACTTTTGAACCTAAACTAACGACGCAATTTTGTATTTATAAATATAAAGAATACTTCGTATCATCATTTAGAATTCTGACTCATGTGAAACTCTTTATTATCCAAAATGTTGTTCCCATATAGAGCTTATGAGATAATCGTATATTACAATATTATGCAAGAAGGTATTAAGATTAAGGCTTGTAATTTTGACAGCATTAATGCGGCTTTTTATATAATTATTACCTACGCTCGGCAATTAGTTGGTATATTATGTAACATAAGCCGGGAGAACGGAGGGAAATCCTTCGCGAGGTGGAGCCCGACGCTTAACCAGTTTAGCTGCGCCGATGCAGTAATTAGTATAAGAAGCACTAGACGGAGCGGCCGCTTCACGCTACACGCCTCGGCTCACGTACTTTGACTCACTAGCTCACTTGATTCGGTGACACATTCGCCTCATTATTCAAGGAGAACGTATTAGTCGCTTATTTTCAGACGTAAACTCTAGACGCGGACTATCCCCAGCACTCGTCCCTCGGAGTGACAATGCCATCGCAACAAAGGTTTCTAGGACGAAGCCGCAACGGTATTTCTTTTGCTTTTGTGTTTCACATTTAAAGAAGACTTTCTGTCTCGCAATGAACTAGATTCTAAAGTTTTGTCATCGGCTGCCATCCCGCGGGACAAATGCGTTTCTCATGGTTTGTTCTTCTAATGGATAATTCCACGAGTCAAGCTTAATACTTAGATGACATTAAAAGAGTGTTACAGCGACATTTCTATATGAATTGTATGGAAAACTCGAATAATAATAAAGTATTAAATTGTATTATAATATAATACATTAATTTATTATTATTACTACAATATGCATGCCCCTCTAGATTTCTACGTCTCCGGTAGATAAAAAGCGATAACTTCGAGGCGGGCTAACTACAAAATAAAGAGCTTTTAGTAGGTACGATAAGAGAAGTTTAAGGGGAGTTTTCGGGCACGGGTCGGGCCGATAAATTGGGCGGCACTTAATTATGATCTCGGGCGGCATCTTGCAAGCGGCTAATGTCCCGGAGTCGTTTAATGCGCGAACTTGTAGTCTCAGATCCGGCGGGCGTGATAAATTTCCATCTGCGCCCCGCGCCGGCCCCGGAGGTGCCGCGTCGGTGAATGTGGCCCGACGCACGCCCGTCTAATTTGTACACCTTCACTCCGCAGTACGCGCGCCGCATCTCACGTCGCTCGCCCCGACCGCAAAACTTCCAACTTACGAGCGAGTGCTGTAATACAGTCTTCTAAATCGAAATAACAGGACTACACGAGGCACTTTGCGAAACATTCTGAACTTCGCGAACCGCGGCGACGGCGTTGTATTTCCAGATACCTAGTACCGTATAATGGAAACGGAAAACGAAATCAACGTCCATAAAACGCCAACCTAATCACAGATACACGGCGGAATAAATGAATTCGAACCGAGGCAGTCTCCGATGCATACGTCGACGTTCCCACGCTACAGGATATTCCATTCACTAAAATTCGAGAAGTTTGTAAATGTTCGTATAAATCAATTTTCTTTGTACTATGAGTTATTAACCGACGTGATTTACGGCGCAAGACAACAGTTTGTTCGCTTTGTACCCCCTCATTTGTCGGTTGACATTGAACTAATTTCCAACTTACTTCATAGTTCGTTTTAAGAAATTATGTTCCGTTCCCTAAATGAAGCCAGGCCAAATATCTCATAGTTAGCTTAGCTACTTACATATGTTTTACATTTACGATTAAAAAATATTTTAATTTGTGACCCATTTTATCGGAATAATAGTTGAAAATTTTCGTAGCCATTTCAAATATCCGTATCCGTAGAAATAAATCTTGGGCGTGCTTATTACACTGCACGCAATATAGAGCATTTGCGCGGCCGGGTACATTAGGAAGTGCCAGAATGTTATTGCGTCGTGTTAGGTTAATGTGGAGGCGGTGGAAGCAGTGTGAAAACGAGGGGTGCCCGCGTGTTACTATTATCAAGGGATTGGTTTTGTATTGTTAGCGATGGAGAAATTTGCGCCTTGATCAGTTTGCGGTCGGATGTTTTCCAGCACACGCTGAGCTTACTACTTGTGCGATTCTGTTTATTTATTAAGTACCATTCAATAGTAACATTTATAACCTGCCATCGTTATCACCAGTACACATGTATACATATGTTCAAAATGCGGTTTTGTATTTATGTTCAATAGAAAGACAGTTTCGTGCGAGGGTGTACTAGAGCACCGCGCGCGCGTCACACACACGTGACAAAACCCTTTATGCGAGAAAATTGCGGCACTTTCTTTTAGCATGACGCGGCGCAGTCGGAACCGCGGCGCCGCGGCACCCTATAGGTATAATTAAAGCGGGCAAGACGATGGCGAGACGTTACGCCGTCCTAACGACTTTTATGGCGTATGTAACATTGCCGGCACATAAAATAAATGTGCCGCACCCGACGCCTCGATATAGCACAGTATTCGCAGATTAATAGCGCCGGAATGTTTACTCGCCCGCTCTACACGACTGCCATGCTCGCAATCTTAACATATTAACGAGACAAGTATTGAAAGTTGCTCCCATTTTATTACCATTGGAATTTTATTAGGGAATATAAAAAAATGTGGAGTTTATTTTAGTCGTACCGCAAAAGATATACATACATATCTGCAGATGATATCAGCATTAAGTACTTAGCAATTTTATTTATTTAATGGGCTATTCTTTTACAAAAATATCAACGGTAGTGTTTCGTTGTGGGTACATTTTCAAGAAGCTTTCGCTGTTACACAAATGAGGGTCCACGCGGACCATACAAGGCAAAGAAAGTTTAAAATGTTGGCTAGGTGAGTACGCAGGACATAATGAGTAATCATAGCGAACAGGCGGGTCGGAGGTCGTAACGCTGGATGGCGGCGGTGCGGCAGCGCGGCCGGCGGCCCGCCCGACCCGTCATTTAAATCTTTATACGTCCACATTAGCTTTATAGGCGACGGGGAGCTTTCTCCGGCGTTAGCGGCGCCTGAGTGCACTTTTATTGAGGATGAAATACCGTAATTGCCACTCGGCGCCAAGCCGTGACTGACGAGTTTTGTACGTGCTAATTGTGCTACAGCGCCCGCTCGCGAATTATGTAATTTCACCAAATTTGATACAATACAGAAGCTTAAACGGGCCGAGAAACGTCCCCATTGTATCTTACACGGAGGTCCGCTGCGTTGAACGCCGAGCGAATCCTGCAGCTTCTACGTTTCCTCTCCGTTGGTGTATTAAACCTAACACCTCGTATGATGTTCAGGATGTTTTGCGGCAAAGGAGAAGGAATTAAGGGTGATATATAGTATTAGGAAGCATGGCGGGGTCCATATTCAGAAATTCCGGCCCCGAGGCCCACATAAAAAGGGAAATATTCAAAACAATAACCGCTTTTCATATCTCAATCCCCAAACAGCCGTAATCTTGACAAATGACGGTCTTTCAAGTGTAGTCGGCACTACGGGGCCGCATTGACAAAGCCCCAAATAAACTGACACGGACACATATATAAACATATTCGATGTTTTATTGACTGGAGGAAATGTGAAGGAAATAGTTTCCCGCATCATTACGCCATACATCAATCAAGGGACATTCGCTAGTGGGCCACTCTTTGGAAGCGCATCGGGCGGTTCCATTTAAATGGTACGGTCAGTAGAGACTATAATTGACAGTTATGTTTTGATTGAGTTATACCGTATAATATTATACGGAATTCCAGGCTTACGTGTGTTTTGGCAGTAATCTTATAATGCAGCGAGCTCGTGGTCGCCATTGCGCTAAAGTATCCATGGAAGTCCAATACCGTTAGATGTAATAGCTAAAGAAATTTCTAAGCTCAATTTCAAAGTAAAATTAATACAAAGTAAAAGTAACTATCTGTATATTGTGTCGCAGACGTGACTTTCAGCGCTTATTAATGATACCTAAAAATCCATGCCCGGTAGGTCTAACAAACAGTATTTCTATATAGAGTGCACGATATCTGCATTGTAGGCGTCACGGCGCCGGCGGGTCTGGCGTCGCGGCGGCGGCGCATACATCAGGCACGCGACGCCGCCCCCTCCCCGCGCACCCCCCGCCCCGCACCCGTCGCCCGCCAAATACATCGGAGTTAGCAGATCCAATGAACTCCCCAGGCCAATGGTACATTAA
>DWQT01005672.1:0-10123 GCA_018244895.1 Myscelus amystis hages | reverse complement strand
CCTTACCACACCCTTCAAACCAGAACACAATAGCGGTTGCAACTGCTGTTATAAGGCAGAAATAGTGTGTTAGTAAAGAAGATAAATCTAAGATAAAATGAAAATGATAATTTAAAAAAATACGGGATAAAATTGTAAGCTTCTACGTAATGCCATTCATCATAAATGTTATCTTAATAGAGCAGTTCTATTGCGATAATTATCTCACAAACTTCTACGTCAGCAGCTTTTATTACTACACTACTAAAAGTTTTGCTTCCATCTATTAACAGAGTAAAATTGCCCCTGTTCGCGCTACTTGCTATAATTTGAGGCAAGACGGATAATAACTCACCAGAGGGATCATTTGAACCTCTTATTAAACTTAATGCTGCATCCTCATGCTGACATTGATTTCGAATCATCGTTATACTAATCTCATTTGAAATTCTTAAAGTAGTTTGCATTATTTTAATATGGATATCAATATCTGTATCCTGCATACAGAATTGTTAAACAAAGGATCCTTAGGTTAAAAGATGTACCTACATATTACATAGTATACATTACTATTTTAAAAGGTCGATTACCATCTTCAATAACATTCATTACCTTAGTCCTTTTGTAGCCTTAGTCCTATGAACTACAGTAATTTGTACTAATAAGTCATTACTTTTTATTCCTTCGGTAGCCATAGAAGTTTATTTTCGTAAAATACTCGTAGAATATATTTTCTTTCTTTGTACGCCATCCAAAAAAAAAACACATTACTGAGTCAATCGGAATGTAACATGTACTTTATTATAATTTTATTGCGTATTTTGGAGCTCCGCCCCTTTCATATTATTCTAACGGCTATCATCGTACCATTGCCCATAAATTACTTTATGTGAGCATATATCACATCTTATTCTCCTAAGGCATCGTAAAGCAGTATTTTACCACGAGTCAAGTGAGGCTCCGCCCCTTCTCTTGGGAGCCAAGATATTCATAGACGGAAATTCGACTTATAATATACACATACATGTTCTGCGATTCGATTTTATTATACAAACGGTGCAGTACAAAAAATCATTACAATTATTTTGTTCTTGAATAGACGCAATTGAATGTTATCGCTAAGGAATCGTGTAGACCGCCTATATTTATAAGCAAACTTTCAAATGTATTTAAAGTGCATTTTTCTCCTTCAAATATGATCCCTACAATTTATGATTACTGAATAGTTTCATATTTCGATTTTAAATGCGGAGCCATAACGTACTAGTAAACTCCCCCTTTTGTGACGTCATTTCTATGTAAACAGAAAAAATATAATATATTTAACAAAAGAAACTAAAGATGATTTGCGATTGGTAGGTAATTGTTAAAACTCTTAAAATTTACATCAACCATTACATTTCAAACATGTTGCTTAGTATAGCGTTTTTGAATTTCACTTCCCGCGGTATTTTTTGATTTACGCGCGTGTTTTTAATTTTCTCATGCACATCATCCATTATTCAATAAATATAGCGCTTTAAAAGCCCCATAAGACTATCCGTTGTTTACAACTTGGCACCTCACTGCCATATAAAACATTTGTTACTTCAAACTATCAATGCCGGTCTGGCAAAACAGGATTTAAGCGACGTAATGGCGGTTTCAGCTTTTATTTCAACTTGGCTCCTCTATTTGGGTCATCTACACAGATCTTTGATGTGGCCTTTTGTTGCTTAAAGTATTTGCGGATGGACTTTAGTTGCTAGCACTAAAGATACAGCGGGGAAATAGAGAAACATCGTTTCCTTTCCAGCGTCCACACAAGACATGAGAGGCGATTTAGTGTGAAATTGCACGTGCAATAAAATTACTTTTGAGTGTTCTTTCTTTTCCCATTCGTTTCTTTTAATTGGAAGTTGATGTCCAATTGTCGGAAAATACCCAGTGTTTTATATTTCCCTTTTCATTTCCTCTGATTCACCGTAATCCTCCCAAAAGTTAGGGTTAACAATTATATCATATTATGTTGCAAATGCCATACACGAATCATTCCGTTCTGTATTTTCTGTTCTGTTCTGTATGTGTATTTCCATAATTCTACGCGACATATGCGGTTGCTTCGTTGCATTAATTATCGTAATTAATTAACGAGTAACATCTTATAACGATCAGTGTTACTAATATATTAATAGTAATATATAACCAATATATTAATATAGAAATCGCATAAATTTAATACTTAGTTCAGAGCGAATTTCACATGATATAAATTTGCATCAATCCATTGCGTTAAGTGTTCTACTTCCACAGTCAACTTTATTGCCTACAAATAGAAATCATTTTAGAACAGAGCAATGAATATTGCAAATCAATCATTTAAAATCTCTCGGATAACTTTGCATTGTGTTCTGAATACGAGTATCAATATGATATTGCAATTACTGTGATTCTTTACAAAGTATTATACTATATAATGGCATCGTTTGAGTGCCTATGATTGCTGGATACATTTTTGATCACCTTCTTTTGTATGGGATAAATCATTGGATTTTTTGAATTTTGTGAAAAATGTGTGGCGTTAATTTTTACTATTATTTAGAAATAGCTTTTGCCCGCGGCTTCGGCCCGCAATTCGGATGAAATCCGCTTTCCCTATACCGTGAACATAACCTGCTATGTTTGAAATATCTAAATTCATATACTATATTTTTACTTATTGCCATTAAGAAATTCTGAATTGCAACGCGCGCGATACATATAAACCTTCCTTTTGAATCACTATCTATTTAAAAAACCGCATCAGAATCCGTTGCGTAGTTTTCAAGATCTACGCATACATAGGGACAGTACCTAAGCGAAAGCAACTTTGTTTTATACTATGTAAAAGAAATCAATGCCGTGTTGAGGAATTGAACCCATCATTATCATCTTATATTACGAAGATTGAAACTCACTTTCACTTTTTCTGACAGTATTCTTGAAGTCACGGATTGGAAATTCCTCCCTCGGTGCCTTTAAAAGCTCGTCTTTAGAGACCGTCTGGCAATATTTTAATGCTCGATAGAAAAAAATGTCGTTCATTAATTTCACTTTAAAAAGTTAACTAGGGTTCCAATCAACGCAATCGCATCAATTACTCTATTATAATAACAAGGATTATTACTAGATTGATTTTCTATAGATACAATCAGCCCGGAGGTTTTGATTTCGATAATTGGATCGTGTTTCGGATCTAGGCCACCGAATTGATAATTGATAGTTTGTTTTCGAAGAAGACGAATTGTTACGTGATTTTGTATTTGTGGAACAGTGATTTATTGTGTAACATATCAATTACTCGGCTAGTAAAAGAACTAAACTGATACTAAACGATATTTAGTTGTAATTAGACAATTGGGTATAGATAAGGAGTACGATACGACAAATAGTTACTATCTACGCAATTCTGGCATAAATAAATTTTATAAAATAAAAATTTGTCAATCTGAACTTGGTAAACGTATATTGGCTTAAAACTTATAATTACGCGAGTAAACCTGTGTCCATCAGCGAAACTATAAAATGTCTTTGAAAGAGAAGGGTAGGATTAATCCTTTAATACTGAATGTAATAATATTATTTAATACAAAACTATTAAGAAATTCTCTTAAAATAGGGAAGAATTCCTAAACAGAGATAAAAAACTACGTATAACTGAATCTATAACAAAAGATGTATCCACTAAAATGACGTCACTTTCATAAATTCGAAATTCAACATTCACCCAACGTGACACTCGATGAATTATACGAATTCGGCTAATAATAGCAGTGAAGTAACGGGACATAAATTTCGGTAATAGAATGTAAATCTCGATATTCGAGCGGAGGATACGTCGTACGGTAATGCAATTTCTTACGTTATATTCGATTTCACGTAGTCGACTGTTAATTCGTGTTAGATTATTTTTTATTGTAATGTCTGATTCGTGGATAATAGTGTATTGAATTCCTATGAATGGTACCTCATTTGCCATGTTGGTTGCCATAGATTATTTGATTGGGCTTAGTTATGCATATTGCTTTCGTAAAATCGCACTTATTTATTCCGGCTTTGGATGTTTGCAGTGATTGTCGTAGTGATTATGATAAACATTACTTGGAATAGGAGACTCTTGTATGGGTTACCACATAATTATAAGTTTAATTAATTTTAGAGCATTATAGTGAATATGTCTTTATCAATCGAATTAGGTATGGATAATGATAATGATTTGACGTGCGTATTAAAATCTGTTTAATGTAAAAAGTGTAAAACATAATCATAAAGCTTAAACGCATTAAAATTTTTATTACCAGTGCTTTTTCTAAGTTCCGCTATGTTAGCTAACGCTGCGACGCTTTACGGTACCTCGTTATCGTTAAGCTTTTCTCGTTAACTTTACTCATCAGTACTAACGGAATTCCGGTTGAGATATTTATACAATTCGAAAGTAGTTCGAAAGTGCGGCCGCAATTCATGCACGACGGTAATTTATGAGGCAGCAGCGAAGTACAAATTGGATGCTGAAAACTAGAAGTATGGAGCTCTATTAATTTACTGGCGTCACATTTTGGAACCGGTTCAAAGGGATACTCCAGTAGTGTTTGTGATTTGCGGCAGTTACCTGACGCTTTAAATGTTCGATTTGAAGGAGCGATATTAAAAAAGTTCCGAAACTACCATAAAGCGATAGAAACCGGTTCGTAATAATCCGTACACGATATAACGTCAAGAAAAAATAATAACGAATACCTCTTAAAACTACCACAAAGCTAATATCATATTATATATTATATTTTAATTAAACACCTGTATAAAAGTACAAATACATTAATGGGCATTTATCGGTGGCCACAATTTTTATACAATATTTTTTCCACTTTTTATCGATTATAGCTACATTAGAATACATAAAGACTAGTTTAATAAAGCTGTTTTTAAGCATAGTTGAATGAAGCGCCGTCTGCCTCCAATTTTACTTCAAGCAGACTTCAAGATATTGCGAGTCGCAGCTGCACTGAAGATCGCCTCCAACAAATAGAAGATAAAATTCCATCCATTCATTGATGACGATAATGTAACTTGCTCAAGTATTGTTGGCCTTACAGCGGATTTGCTTTCGGACAGTCATAACGGTGATGTCAAAATTACGACAAGAGTATTGACTATTTTCCAAGTAGGTATTATGAATGCATTTTCATACGGATATTTGTAATTACAAACTGCTATTATGGTGTTATTTGCGAGCTCGATTTTGAGCTCAAGGGAGCTCATTAATTTGAAAATGAACGGACGATAAAGCTTTCCGTTGATAAAAGTACATCCAAAATTCATATATCGAACCGTGCTCGTTTGAAAGGAGCAAATATCGATACCGGACAAGCGTTGTCAATTTCAAAATGCTTCGATGCCTTTATTACAGAACGTGTTCACCTATTCGCAATTGAAATAGGAGCAAACGCGATGCGCCCGTTGGGGGAATTTCGAATTTACCTGCAAATGTTACTAATTTTGGATTATCGAAAATTTTAAAATTTTCATTTCCTAGTTGATAAATTGATGCTTTTTATTACTGAAAAGCTATTTGTTATTCAAGATCTTGTTTTATACGTATTTCCGTTATTTATATATGTATTTTGTAATTTTTTTTTCATGTATACCTTTATAGAAAACTAGCTGTACCCTTGCGTGCGTTGCTACGCCGTAAACTAAAATAAATTTTAAGAACAAACAGTCGCGCCATCTGTCGTAAATTGTTCGTACCAACATGATCAAATGCATAGTTTACGAGTCTATAAAGAACATACAGACAAACATTCATTTTTATATAATAGATGTATATTTCTCATTACTTCTAATTTATAGTGAATTTCAAGGTTATATCATATACATTTTTATTAGAGATATTGAGCACATTTCAAAAATTTAAAAAAACACCAAATTGAATAGACTTCGGAAATTATATTGACGATTGAAACGACGAAAGCACCACTCATCAAGTCTCGTCAATACCAAAACGCTTTGATGCCTCATACAGTGATGTCTATCTATTCACTGCGGACATAGTAGAACACGTGTACGAAATTTCAGAATGTGTTCAACGGATAACTGGTCCCAATTTACCGGAAAAATTCTTTTCATTTTTCTCCGGCTTTTTCCGTTAATAGAGAGACCGGTATAGAATTTCGCCTGCATCTACAAAACCATAGGAGGGAAAAAAATCATCAATGACTTATGGCAACACTAAAAATACACTCTATCAACATTAACAGAACCCAAGTTATAGAACATTGAACTAATAATAATTCAATAAAACAAAACCAATCATTTATGTTAAAGTATAGAAGTACAATAAATTATGGTAAAACGCAGAAGTACAATGTATTATCGTAAAGCGTAGAAGTACAATGTATTATCGTAAATTGTGGAAGTACAATGAATTATCCACGACAATTTAACTTTATTACGTCCACTCATACGGCGCAGCGGGTCGCACTTGCTGACAGGTTGATATTTTTCTTTGTGTTCAGACCCTCTCTCATGTTCGTTTTTTATCGTTCATGTACTTTCTCATGTCAACACTAACGTATTATATTTACAGCGGCTTCGTAATTGGAAGCTAAAGATTTATATTCACGTCTTCTGAAAGCTCTGTATGTTTATGAATGTTTATTTTCCTTGACATCGTCATTAACCTTACTGTTTTTGAGTTCAATTAGGTTTTTTTTATTTCCTTTTTCATCACTACACGCATTATGGCTTCTGTTATTGCAAATAGTTTCAAAATTATATTAATATGCATAATTGCTGCCATCAACGATACAATAATAAAGATTGTAATCATTTTATCCATTCCGTTTGTAAGGACAGAGATATTTGGTACACGGTGCTAAGGACCTATCGTGATGGTATAATAATAATAATAATAATAATAATAGTTAATCCTTTTTTCCCACATTTAAACTACAATACGTATGGAGTAATGGTAAAAACAAGACGTGATTAATTTACGAGCCCTTATATATCGCAAACCATAACATTCTCATTGGTACAATATGAATTGTACATAAGTACAATAGTACATACATTTCGTACATTAACTCGTCTTCATTAATCATGAGTGACACAATAGCGCTCATGTTCAAGCGGGTTTCTGGACAAGCTTATTCACATATTAAACTACTTACAAGGACAAGGTATATTATTAATATCTGTGAGCATATTAAGCTATTCATGTATAACAGTTATTTAATGTGAGTATAAAGGGTAAGAGTAAGTCTATATCAATTGATTTTGAGAGTTTATGCAGACATTTGTGGGAGTTTTATGCATTGCAACCCTCCTGTGTCTTTATTTGCGCTCTTGGAAGACTCTTGTTGGTATCGGTGAAAGCACCGCTGTCCTCCAACCTCCAAGCAGGTGTACTTGGGATCTTCTCATGTGAGAAGAGTATCTCGGTTCATATCTTGCTCCCTTTAGTACGCTATCCAGTGGCACATAAGCCGCACATAGGCTCCACATATAACAAGATATCAATACCCAGGCCAGAACAAAAAAACATAGTTTCCGCTTTAAACTCTTAAGAAAGTTTAGTTGAACTAAGACCAGCATAACGAAGTTTAAAATCATAAAAACTTCATACAGTTTTACGCTTATGAAGATAGTTCGAAACGTATTTTCTAGTAATTCTATTTAAAGAGGACAAAATCCTTATGAAAAGAGATGTCGTGCAATGGAAAAATAAGTGTTGAAAAAAAAGGCTCAAATTCATGTCGCAAATATTCTCAGATTACAATATTTAATATTTCTTAAGAAACTGTTGCAAATTTCCGCTCTTAAGAGCCTCGTCATGATACTGAATGAGTTGAGAGTGCGTTGGAGAGGCGTTGGGTGTGACGTCATTACCTTATGAAAAGATCATAATTTCGAAATTCGAATGAAAGGGAAATAGGTCAGTTGTAAGCTGCGCATCGCAGCGATTGTCCTGACAGATTTTGAGTTAATTAACACGAGGTTAACGTTAGTGGAGGCTGATGCTCCCGAAATAGTACCGCAAATGAGATTATTTTCAAACGTACGTCACTTCATTATGGTAACCCAGAGCACTGGAATTTAAAACACAATGTTCCTTTTTCCACCGAAATCAAGATGGCGGCTACAATCACGTTTAAATTTCGAATTTCGAATAGACTACTTGAAGTTTAATATGAACTGTGAAAAAATAGGACTGTGACATTCGAAATGAAACGGAGATTCGCAAAAATCTGCACTGACGACTGTTGAAGATTTGATATCGAATTTTATTCCGCGTCTTTTATATCAATTTCTTTGCTCGAGTCATTTGTGTTTTGTTTCTTTACAGCGTTTAGTTTTAATGTGGATACTAATATATTCAGTTATTTATTCATAAGTGCCACATAGATACTGTTTCCCTCATTCGGATCAAATTCATTAATATTCATGCCGTCTGTTGCTGACGAATCCGCACAGATACAACTTTCGCGTTACAAGGCATCTTCTCGACAAAGTTTGATGTCTTCCAACATGCAACGTTTGTCAGACTATGTTTAATCTGCAGTGAATGATTGCTGCAATTCAACTATGACAAGGAAACTTTGCCATGTTCAACTCGCTACCGAATTTGAATGTCTCCAACCTTGCTCTAAGCGATGGAAATATCGCAATGGAATTTCCGCAATGGAAATTGTCTCCACACTGTTATGTTACGGCTTTCACAAGAAATGGGTTTTTAATTACAATTTCATTTCCACTACAAACAGATGAAGAGTGATATAATTTGTCTGATTGTGAACAGTATATTGGTTTACTGTGGATACAAAACACAAAACCCTAAATGTCCATTAGCGGATGATGATAGAAAAAAGGATGGAAAACAAGAGAAAATGTATAAAATTATGTGTTGCAAATTTCTATGAACTAGCTAGGAGATCCAGTTGCGCAGAACCTATTTGAACGCTAATGGGTAGTGTTGGAATATTGTTATTTATTCCCAAACTTCCACACCGCTGGAAACAAAGTTCGATGTTCCAGGACACAGCGTAGCTGTGCAATCGCTGTAGATGATTGCGGTTGTTACTAGGGGAGAAACTTCCTGTATCTGAATATTAGCTAAACATTTAAATGTGCACCAATTGAAATGTGGAACTAGTGACGCTTATAGAATTAAAATAGATGCAATAGTAATCATAATTACACATTTAACTTTCGTTTATTCATACAACACTCTTCGCAAAAGCGCGCGTAGAGTTTGAAGTGATTAGTTGAATGGTTTTTTAAAAACCGGTTATATACAAAAATTTTGAACGGGCGAACTCCCTTAACAGTGTTGGAATAAATGACTTAGTATCACAGATAACCATGAACATATCAATGAGATAAACTCTAATAATCCTTCTGTAATTTCAACTTTCCTAGAACATAACGATAATTATTGAATATTGCCTTTTATATTTAGACATCATTTCGAATCGTTCGAAATTTAAACGAAACATTAATCACAGCCGCAATGACATCAGCCATCCAAACAAACTTTAAAACATAACCGTGAATATTTGTGTCTTTGAGAATCAGTGCATTTCACACAATGTTCAAGTTTGAGAAGTCAAGAGATTTTATTCCGAAGTATTACGAAAGCGACTTTTTCATTGAAAGTT
Source organism: Myscelus amystis hages (assembly GCA_018244895.1). Lineage (NCBI taxonomy): Eukaryota > Metazoa > Arthropoda > Insecta > Lepidoptera > Hesperiidae > Myscelus > Myscelus amystis. The sequence continues at coordinate 467 of DWQT01005672.1, read as the reverse complement.
GAACAGCTCGACGACGGCGGCCATCACCAAGAGATGGGAAAGCTTTGCGCTTTTTTACCAACAAATGAAATGACAAACATTGTATTCCAACAACTCGAATGTTATTCAGTTTCGGATCTTTTCGGTACTTCTTTGAAATCTACGATAATCACCAAACATTCGTTGTTACAATTCTTTCATATAGTTAATTTTGAAAAAGGAACATTACAATAAATATATACAAAATTACGACAATGCATCTGCTGAAATCAGGTACCAGAAGCTGTGTATATGCCATATTTATTTATTTATTTATTTATTTCCAAACTTACAACTAACATTACAGGTCTCGTCCCAATGCGTTAATGTAATTATAATAGTATTTACATTATTATGCATACTTCAATACAAAAAATTATCAATCAATTAATTAGTTTATCAATTTACAATACATTTTATTACAATTTCAATACAGTAAAACAAAAAAT
>DWQT01005671.1:0-10123 GCA_018244895.1 Myscelus amystis hages | reverse complement strand
TACAATTAATATAAAATCTTTATTATTTTTTACTTTTTAGTTTCGAAGTCGGTTTTTCATAACGTAGTTATTTTTATATGAAGAACAACTAGTTTATGAGGACAACACCAAGGTTGCTAACTGCAATTTTCCTATCGGCGACTCGGGAGGCGTCCCGAGCGTCACGGCCGCCACGGCACATTATGACGCTAATTCCCTTCGATGGACCCTCGTCAAGCACCGACGTGACGCGGACGAAATAACCAGATAGGACTCTCATGCATTCGCAGTTACTTGGACGACATGCCATTACGAGTACATCTTTCGATAGAAATTACGATGATTGTGTGCATCACCTCACTATTAATGACATTGTATAATGTAATATAATAATAGTTATTTATCGCACGAAATTTAATATCGCCTGATGTATTCAGAGTTATGTATATTGGAATATCCAGTCTTCAAAACAATCTCGAAAATTCTTTGCCAATTAGTTAACGATCAATTTCCTTAATGTTGAATTAAAAGCCACCATTAATTTTAAAATTGTTTTAAACCAAGTATCTTATATACCCACATTTAAGTATGTAAGTGTTATATTTATTTCGGTTACGTTATTGTTTCCCACAATTTTAAAAGAACATTTTGGGATAGGACTTGTACTCTAGAGCAAAAACGAAGATAGTGTTAAATACGAATAAGCGACCAGGAATTGCTGTTAGCGGTGGCGATGCGTGCATAAATATTGCTCTCGTCGTTAAATATAGAATTTACTTAGTTCCACTTTAGGAATATCGTATTCCATGTATGTAGATCAGTTTGTATTACATATGAGTAGTCGTACATTAGACGTCAACGGTAATACATGAGCGGCGGCGGCGAGCGGCCGCGCGCCCTTCCACTCGGCAAATGCGATCTAATCGGCCTATTAAGCGCGCAAATTCTATTAGCGGGCTCTCGGGGAGGAAGCGCGCAACAACGTGTGAACTTAACTGGAAATAACACGTCGCGATTATAAGCTCGATAGTTTTAGCTGCGGCTCATACCACGCGGGGGGCACGGGGCGCGGGCGGGGGATCCGACTTGATAAGCCTAAACGTTAAACGTTACTAACGATGTTGACTTAGCTTTGCAGCGATGTGAACTGTGTGCTAGACGTTTCGCTTACCGCCTGATTATAAATAACATTTACATGTTTTTATACCTTTTTTTAATCTCTGAAAACTCGAAAACTACTTATCACTTCCATACACAAAGATGATAGATTTTAAGAGCTTGCTGCAGGCAATTGAAGAACTTGACTTTATTGTAGAAGTAATAAAAAGGCTCATAGGTTCATGTCATGTTCTGTAATAACTCATTAATTTGTTAGGGTAAGAGTTTAAATAAGCTTTAGAAAGTATAAGTGTTTAAAGAAGTCGCCGCGGGAGGCACATTGTCAATCGGTGGAAGTACTGGTTGGTGTTTTCAAAGACATCGAATGTTGTAATAACATTTCAGGACTTCTCAGGAGACTTGACAATTGTCAACTAACAATTTCATCCGCGACCGGTCGCTCACGCCGCCTCAACCACGGCGAGGCTCGTCATATCTCCCGCCAGGTGTGAGCCGGCGTCACTTTACACATTATTTTCAATCTACAACCGCGCCTGGACCACACACGCTTTCAATAATGAACGTTTAATATATTTTATGCAAAAATTATTGAGCTGAACCTTTTCGGGGATTTTGGTAGATCTATAATTCACAAAGGTTAACGTTAACATGGGATCAAACGCTAGGGTTGAAATAAGAGGAGCTTAACTAATTAATAACTGGGACATCAAAGGCTCACACGAAACTATTCGACAACTATTGTATGCGGAGGGTTAATCTGTTGTTTTGGTTTCAGAGCCGCGCGCCGGAGCGACTCGGTGCGAGTATGGCCTATTTTGACCCTTACATGTTTATTTAGTAAATGTAGTGTTGGGGAATTTACGTAAAAGATTACAAAGGTCGGTGAAACCGTTTATAAGCTAATGGAATTTGTTTAAGCGCTAATGATTTCTTTTTGTTACATATAATTATCTCAAGAATAAGCTGAACTGTTTCAATACCTGCATTCCCTTATGGCAATTAGGGTTACGTATGTTTGTTGAATAATATTTAAATATTTAACTAATAACTGTAGGTTTATTAGTTGATAAAGTGATTGTTATCAGTTAGTAAGGATATTGATTAACCTTCGCCGCAGAAAGCCCGCGGTACAAGTTGAAGGCCTTTGATTTGAAGCGCACATGTGTATGTACTCGCATATTATGTCGTCATGGAACATAGACATGAAGTGACATCGTGCGGGCTCGTGGCCGTGGGCGGGCGTCGCAAGGTAATTTTTAAACTCTTTCCCTGTCATGTAGATAAACGATAATTTCTATAAGAAAACTAACATTCCAATTGACATTGGGTACTCGAATCCCGGCGCAGCTTTAACTTATATAAGATTAGTAGCTGCTGTTCCGTGGGTCCTTATATTGGCGAATTATTATATGAAAACATTGAAGCTAAATTAAAACGCTATAAATCTGAATCTTAGCCAGAAAGGAATTTCAATTACATCTTGTATTACGAGGGCGAAACGAAATAAAATATCGAGAGAAGCGTCTTTTAATACACTGATTTTTAAACGTATTCAATGTATTAATCGTATTTAAATATTTACAGTAACATAAAATGCAGTGGCTGCGTGCCGGTACACGTTTAAACAAAGCTCAAAGCATACTTGGGCGGATTAATGAGTGCTTTAAAGTTTCATTACGCTTTACAATAACGGCAACATCGGAGCGATGTCAGTGTTAACAACGTTATCGTTAAAGTCCACACGACGGCCGCTTGTTGTGTCACGCGGGCGCGGAACAAAATACGGGGTTATTTTCACAAAAAGCGGCGCGCTGATTGCTCGCCGCTGCGGGCTGCCGCTTCGCGCACGGCGCTCCCAAACGTTGCCAGTCTTATAGCGTTTGACCGGCACGTGATGGTGATGTGAAGTGTTCTCGAACGCAGCGGATACTAAGTTATCGAGTTCTTTTCTATACGGCACGGTATGAGTAGCTTAAACGAAAGTGAGTTGCTAACTCTTATTGTTATTTAAGCTCATAATAGTCTGTGACGAGGACAAACTAACCCCATTTCGCACACCGCACTCAAACTATATAGTTCGAAGCCTGCTTATTGATGGATGCTATCGTTTTTTGTCCGCAGTGTGTGCCGTCTATAGATCGCACCGACACGCAGTCGGCATTCCACAAAGCGAGGCTCGCGCCGCTCCGTGGCCCGCGGCCCTTATAATAATAATGTCGATTTTGTTCTGTACTTTACCAACTGTTGGGAAATAAATTGTAACAACGTTATTATTAAAATTATTTTTGGCTCGTAACATGCTGGGTATGATATAAAAACATTTCCAAAAGTTTTGTAATTAGTATAAACATTACGGTTTTATATGAAATAAACATTTCCAAATAAAAAAAATATTTATGGAAGTTAATAATATCAGGCTACAGTCGCAGCGAAGCCGTAAATATCGATGTACCTAGTAAACGCATAATTTTTTCAGTGCAGTCGTTTTTCACTTTTAGGCAAATTTTCTAACAAGCAAAGTTTTTATTACAAAATAAACAAGCCTCGCGCCGGTACTCCGCTTCGACGCAGAATTCCATCAGAACATTTTGTTAAGCTTTTAATCCAGTACATCTTAGCAAAGTAATCTTCGCAGCGCTTTAAACGCTAGAACAGTTATTAGCAAGTACGTAATGATTATTTTAAGCGGTTTAATCGCTCCTACGCCGGCGCTCGCTAAGTCAAATTTCATGGGCTCTTGGAATAATTTGAGAGGAGTCGCTATCAAGCATTTGGACCGCAATTTCACTGATATTGCTTCATTAGCATTTATTGTGCTCGCGTATCAATTGATGCCACGTTTTGTGCCGGTTTTGTGTGTGTTTGAACCTCTTTCGTCGTCGTTGCTGAGAAGATTTCTTGCTGTCCTTCAAGTTCAAGTGATTTCAAGTGGCTGAGCTATAGTAACAATCTCAACATGCTATTATTGAAGTTGTTACAAAAGTTCTTCGGTATTATTTGTAATATGTTCTTATTTTTTATAAATATTCCCACATCAGGTAGTCTTTGTTGACTTGGTGTGTTAATACCGTGTACTCAAACACATGGAATTAGGGCCGCGAGAGCTTATAAAACCATAAAAACCTTTACGAGCGACAATGGCGGGGAATTACCGCTGATTGAACCACTTATCAGTACTGACACTAAAATATAATGAAAGGTGTAGTAATGCTGCACACAATCGCTGTACGAACTTGGACGAAACCCTTTGAAGTACACGACGGATTACCCGCTCGTGTCGCACCGAGCCGCAGGAGGGTATAAATGTGGGCGGCGCGCGCCGGCGGAGACACTACCTCAGCAACGATAGCGGCTCGCGATCGGCGTTAATTTGAAATGTAAATAGTTGCGGAGGAACGACCCGGGCCGGCCATTAAAATGAATACAGCGAGCGATGCGTCAGTGTCGTCGGCGAGTCGAATAAATATTCAAACGGAAAAACAAAGCCTTCGACCGAAAATGTTTTATAAAAGCGCAATTTTTCATTTAATTCGTCGGCAGACTATTTGTCATCGCGAGAATTATAACTACGGGGTCGTCGGGGCCGCTGCGGTTACAAAATGTTCCATCGATATGACCCTCGCGGCGGCGTCTCGCGGTGAGCTCCTCATTTGAACGTCTTAAACGTATGTAACGTAATGATATGCTGTTTTGCTACAACATTTTAATGTAAACTAAGAAAACAAGTGACATTACAAATATTATTTTAAAACATCAACTAATTCACTAAAGGAATTTAAGTGCTAAATTTCGATCAGAAATAAACACTCGTATAATACTAGCATAAGAGTCATTCCCTCGGGGTAATACTACATCTGTAACAGATTGTTAAAGAACATTAGGAGGTAGTGTTGGAGCAAACAAATCATGCGGAACCCCAAAATACGGACATTAACTATTTATAAACCCTGGCAGGAAGCCATTACCGCCTTCAAATTGTTTTATTACCTTTCTTATTCGCAGAAAAGTCTCTAGTTCGCTTCGAATACTAGTACACAAAAATGAAATAAATATTTTGAATATTTAAATATTTCCTGTCTACCTTGGGTTTTGAATTCCATTTGAATATAAAGAGTTTACGGTTCAATCTTATTGTTATAAATCCAAAGTAGAATTCCAAAAATTCGAAACCGTCTTGGAAAATGATTGGCTATGTTTATTCCGGCCCAGCCGCAGTCGCCGCGGTGGTACTCAATTAGGCGGCAGCCATTAGGCGATTGTGAAGTTTGAGACGCCCCAGAAAATTCCGTACAACATTGAGATTCCCTGCGTTGTCAGAAACAGTTCGTGTAATTCCGCAAATATCTTGAACTTTGTTGCTTCTTGTGTTCTTGCTTACAAATAATAATATCATTACACCATCAGGCCAGGGTTGATAACGTACTATGTGTCCTGGATCCCATTAAAAATGAATAGAAAATCCAGGCCTAAATCTTTCGAGAAACCTGTTCTGACAGCGCCCGTCAGTGTGCCACGCGGGCAGGCCTGGTGCCATGTAGCGGCACTGAATGATGGTTTGGGATATCCCTTTTCACGTCACAGTACTTGAATGCTTACCTATCAAAATGTTTTCTGCAATCAGGAAAATCTTATTTTTATTATTATTCCCTAATATATACAAACCTATCTCCAATGCCTATAACTAGCCTCATATAAATTAAACGACAAATCAAAGGATAAATTTAGGACGGAGAAGCAATGCCATTTTAGTCAAAAATCGCTTGGAAAACATTTAATTGCCCTAGTTTTAATCAAATTCGTTATTTGGCTCACCGTCTGGTGCAGTCGGCGTCAGAAATAATTTACCTCGTAATAATATTGGAGCATTTAATATAAATATTTGTTGATGCAAATTAGAGCACGTTAATACGGGGCAGTCCGCAGCAGTTAAATTATGTTCAATTATTGTTTTTGCTTCAATTTGAATGTAATTGGCTCATTAATTTCTTGTTTTATGGTTAACGGACTTTTGTTTGTTGTGAGCTACCAGCAGCCATCACATGCGGGAAGAGACCCTAGGATGTAGTCTATCACCAGAGATATCAAGCATTTCATTGCCCTGTCCGATGTTGGAGTAATATTTATTGGATATATGTATGTATTATATATGTAACACGATAACAAACTCACCATCGTCGAGACAAAACATCTTCTACGAAGTAATTATAAGTCTATAATGTTTGTGCGTTTCTTCATGAGTCTATGTACATTTAATAAGGTTGAATGTCGTGTAAATTTTAGAAAACAATCACGAATAACAAATTTAACATGACATACTTATCGCAAGGTAAATTTTAACTTTGTGACCGTGTTCATTAGGTGTAAAATAGGTTGTTAGTATTAGTATGTAGTGAAGTTATTTGACCCGGTTTGGGAGCATAGCGCCTCAGGAGGGTGTCAAATAAAACAAACATTGTACGGGACTTCTTTGATGACGTTATGAATCTGTCTCATTAAAGCAACCGTTACAACTCCACACGTGACGCGCTCAAAGACACCCAGCTGACGAGCCGCAGTTACAGGAATGAAAATATGCAAGTTGCTACAGACGTTTCGACGCGGGAATTGTAAATGAAAACGGAAATTTACTTATCGTAGATAATACGTTTAATATTTTTAGGCATATGTCGAGCGAGACGATACGATACGAAGCCGCTAACGGCAAAGAAAAAGTACTTAACGTTGTCATTAAATCTTTGCGAAACCTCGACTTCTGGCTTAAAGGGGATTTCTATTCCACGCTACGAAAAGTGCTAAACACAATCATTTTTAAGCTAAAACATTCTTAAATCTGACTGCACTAAATCATGCCACCCTGAGAGATAAAAGTGCGAAGTGGTTACAAATCAACCCTCCGGGAAGTCGTCTATCATTAACTGAGTTCGATAACTCCGCTCGACGAAAGCCAAAGAGAGTTTTAAGGCTGCTGCGGACCTAGATCATTCTGGTTATGATAAATTATCCGTAAGGAAACTTTAAGACATCTTGGTTTTGAGAGTACAGTGAACCTGGAAACTATTATTCAGTATGTGTAGGCCATTAACACACCCGCATGGCGATACACTGGATGAGGCACACTGAGGCTGCGCTCGGCCGGCGGCCCCGTCATTGGTCGGTATGGCGTCAGTATCATAACAGCTTGTTAACACAATTGGTAGCAACAAAATCGATTGCTATACTTATCACGAAGCGCAGTCATTTGCAACTAAGTTACCGTATATTTTCCTAAGTTTATTTTCTCCTGTTAATATTTTCTTAAACATTTTGATACTATCAGTGAGCGTGTTCATCCGACCCGGACCCGAGCGATATCTATCAAATTTCAAAGATTTTTATTTTACGAGTAAATCTTTGAAACCCTTTGAATTAAAAAATACTTTTCGAAAAATATCTTTCGTACTAACAATGTAGAGAATAGAAATGTTAAACACATTAGATCATTGCACGTTTCTATCATTAGGGTATATGAAACATTGAAGCTAAATCGTAAAGAGCTCGCTGCAAAATGTCGAGAGTGTAGCCCTTTTGTCAGCGACATTACATCTGACCCACTTCTCATTTAATGACCGCTGACCGACTTATTCTTAAAGCGGCTCTTACTTTTAAATGAGGTAAAAATTATTTCAAATCAAATACGTGCAGCTCCACAGTTCTTACGCTTAAGATTCTGAATTGAAATCTAGGTGTTCAAGCGTCCTTAGCGATATTGAGCAGACCTTAAGGTGTTACTTTAAATAAAAAAAAATCTACATAGTTTCTTAAAAGAAAACTAAAGTTTCATTACTCACATTCAAAAATTATAATAGAACATTTTTAAAGAAAAAAAGAATTCTAACATGTATCTCTTATTACAATACAAAATTATCATACTCGTATATGCATGCAGTTTATAAGCAAGCAAGGGTGAGGTCGACTTAGACTCGGAAGATGTTCACAAAACCTTCCCTAAAACGCGAATATTTCCCAGACTTCGGGAAGTAACAAAAACATCGCAATACAAAACACATCAGCGCCAAGATTTATAACAGAATGAGGTATGCGTTAGTTTTTGCCGTAACTTTTTGCTACGGATTTTTATGTGGGAACCGACGAAGCGTGAAATGACGATATATCAAGTGGATTGGATGGTAGGAGCGCTCCTATGACAAATGTTTTGGCCATGGCTTGAAGTTCCTACAGCCAATACTTTTGTACAGTAATCCGAAGCAGATATTAGCCATTGAAAGATACCGTTGTATTTTTATAGTGTTTTGTGGTTACGATTGCTAGATAACTCACGGAAAAATAGCAAACTCTCAAAAAAGAAAGATATAACATTTTTTAATATAAAAACATTGTACTTTCTTTATTATGGTTACACAGGAGTTTTATAGGCGCGGTCGCTGCATCTGCACGAAATAAGCTTATGGAACAAAGTTGCAATATGAGTGAGGAGTATCTCCTTGTTTACAATGGATTTATCCATATGCCTCACCTCGAACTAGTAAGCGATTAGTAACGCGATGAATATTACAAATACGATACATTTGATCCAGGTTCACGTATTATTAGTTTAAACTAAACGGACTTAGAGTATGTAAATGACGAGTTTTATCTTTAATAAAAAGACACCACGCATTTAGCTTTTAAAACATGTACATATGTACATTAGTAAATGACTGAACAAATTTCGATAAGTAATGATTAAAATTATGATTGTTAATTTGTTGATAAAAGATTTATGGAATCTTTTATGTATGTGTGTTTTTTCAATCAACTTTTTCAATTTTATCACATTTAGATTAATGTATTAGTGAATACTTATTAAAAGTGTACTTTAGTTAGTATTTGAATGGAGAATCTTCGTGGTTATATGTTAGTGTGCCAGTTTATGCCACGCAGCTTATGCAGATCAAACAATCACCTTTACAGTGCAGGAAGCCGCAGCTGTGTAAGTATGTTTGTTGCAGCTTAGAATGATGAAAGTTTTCCGCGAGTGTAAAAAAGTCTCATTACTCGGTTAGTCAGTAAACAAGTAGTGTAGCCGCGCTACGACGCCGTAGCGCATCGCGGTAGCGCAGCGTAGCGGGTATTATGCAGACATGTACATTGTTTACTTTAATATTTCGTGTTGTCTTTACGATTTATACATAACAAATGACTATGCAGACGACTTGTATGGTTTAAAGCGGCCGTTGATCGCAACTGCTTATAACAGCGTCGTTTTCATTCGACGTGTGAGCGTTGACGGTAAATTTGAGTAAACGTTTGCACGCTTCGGGTGGCGCGTTAACGTTGCCATGAAACAAAAAATATCTGCCTGCTTGCGATCTTGCCCAGCCCATAGACACTAAATATCTTTGTAAAAAATACGAGTAGAGACCAATATTAACCGCAACATTGACAACCGACCAGATTCCCGCTGCAATTGTGTACTGAACTGTATGTGACTATCGTCTGCATTGTTCCCGGGGGATTACTTAGGTGTCGTCGTAAAATAAAAATGAAAAGTTGAAAAACATATTTGTTGGCAGTGCATCGTATAATACTGTGAGTGGCGCCCTCCGCTGTATCTCGTAATTGCAGCGATCGCATGGCACGAGAGGCAACTGGAGCGCGCGTTTTTAATTAATAGCAAACGTTACATCCGGTTCCGGCCGCGCCTGTCTGCAAATACAAATGATATCCTTATGTAAAACCGAAAAAATTAACAATTTTAAGTTTTTATATGTCTTAAGCATGCGTGTAGCGCACGTCTCATTACAGCTCGTTTGCGATCTGTTATCAATATCCAGGCTTTACTTTTCGACAGCAAATAAGATAATTTGTGGTAAAACACTGAGTAAGATTCGGGTTGCCGTTAAACGTATACGCATATTACAAGTATATTACTTATTTGTGTGTATATTAGCGCGTTTAATATTATAATAGGTATGACAACTATGTTCCTGTGTACAACTTTTGACTTCTATAGTTTTAAAGAAAACTAGTGTAACATAAAAACTGG
>DWQT01005670.1:0-10124 GCA_018244895.1 Myscelus amystis hages | reverse complement strand
AAGTAACAGTGTGAAGTTGCAGCGGTTGCTGTCTCGAAACATCAGCCTGAAGTTAGTTGCTGATCGGTGTGAACAAATAAAAAATATATTGGCGTTTATATTAATTCAATTGTATTTATGGCGGTGATAGATATTTATTTTATATTACAAATAGAAACTTCGATTTTATTTATATATACAGATTAGGTTGTGAATATTTGTTGCCCCTCTCTCGTCCTGTCCTTTTCCAATAAGTCATATCGCTTTCTTCTCTTTTCAGTTGAACGGAACCACCAAGACATAGAAAATATTGTCTCTGGATCTGTTATGTCATCTTTATTTCCATTTCCCTCGCACATTCCTTATTATTTATAATAATCAAAATGATGATAATGATAAATTTGACGATTCGCGTACTTAACACTTGTGTTTGTTGATTTTATATATCTATTTGTATATCCGTTGCTGTATTAATTTTAATGTATATGGGATTTTTTTTATTACTGTATTATACGGTTCGTGGAAGGTATTTAAAGCGCGTTAATTTGATCCCGGATGTAATACCTAGAGTCAGAGCGAGACGACAATATATTGCATCGCTAATTGTGTATTTCACAAGCTTTTATTTAACTTGCAATGTATGTATATATGTTTGGCTCAAATCTTGCAAATGGACTTTTAACGGCTCGACCCAAATCGATTGGGTTGACACTTTGCACGCACGTTTGGTTTATATGATGCCGCACGGTTAGCTTGGTGACGTCACACTAAATCCAACATGGCGGACTAAAAGCTTATTAAAAAAAAAACCTTTTTCAACCTTTAATGTACATTGTAAATTTGTTGCATTTAAATGTGTTGTTAATAATATTAGCAGGTTAGAGGAACAGTAACAGTGTATAGGCATTTGGCAGTAAATTTATCTCGAATCCCTGGCAAGTGATCATTTTATGTACTATTATTATATATTTTTTTTGCTTCGTGGATATCAAAACTGCCCTGTACAAAATATTGTCACTAAACATTGCGCCCGGAGCCCGCCGCCGGCCGCTCGCGCCCAATAAATCGTATCTGGAAATGTTTTGTTTGTTTTTCAATCCCAAATCCCTCGATCCCTTCCAAAGAAACTCCAACCTATTAGTCAAAGGACAACGGACAGCCGATCATAGATAAATGATTTCAGTATTAGAACAATGGAATTGGATATTTTTTTTATTATCCTGTCGGTCTGTTACAGTGAATAATATAACTATAAAAGATCTTGAGTGTTTCTCAATTATTCAAGTATTTTTTTTTTTTCGCTAGTTTGGATTCGTTGGCAGCGCAACGTACCACAGATATTTATATACTTAAAGTAGATGACAGATTCAGAAAGTCACAATATTGTAGTAAAATCTTTAAAATTCACCTGTCCTTAATCCTTACACATACTGTTTCAGTCATGAATAATGTTTGTATCGCAGCCTGTTTGGGATAAAATAAAACCATGAAATCATTCAAATTTTTCTTTATTTAGATATTTACATAAAATAATCATGTGTTCAGTGATAATTTCACGTAATTGCAATTAAATATTAGTCAATAATTTAGATTTAAATATAAAATCATAGAAATGGGTACGACATTCATAACACGAGTATAATATGTGATGGTTGATGCTTAGTTCGACTACGCGCGGTTAGTACAAGGGATAATGGACTTAAAGGTAATTGGCGGAGAGTATATAGTTCTGTGAAACGTATGAATGGGTATACATCGCTAGCTCGATGCCTCTGTATCCAAGCACGCGACGAAGGTAGGAATGAAATGATCATTTATATAGGCACCGATTAAATCTCCCGCTGTGTATAAACGGACCACTAAACGACTTTATTGTCCTCTTGCATTCTACCCTCACTTTTGATACAAATAATCTTGATTAATTATAATAATAATTACTAATTTGAGTGGTTACAATGCGATCGGTTGGAGTTAGCGAGTATCGATGTTTATCAAAGCGGTGGAATGCGAAACTAAAATTGTAATCAATTTTATTCGTCGAGTTGTCAAAACTCAGTCAACGTCACTGTCAAATGTCAGTATTTGATGTCGCCACGAAGACAGTGGCGCCTCTATACACTATTTAAAATTGTCTCATTGTACAGAGTATATGTTGATATTGAGACTATTGCTCGCAAAGAACCCAACTGCACGTGGTGTTTCTATCATTGATATTTTCATATTCACTGAATTGTATTGGAACTAGCATTAGATTTAAATCGATATGTCGTCCTAATCTTGCAATGAATGAACAAGATTTATTGAGATACGAATTTGATCGTGTCAGCATCCTGGCAACATCTTGATGGCAGTCACGGAACAAACATACAACGAACAGAATATTTTATTATTAGAGATTAAGAGATTTTAAAACAGTTACAGAACGACAGAGCATACTATACGGGTACTGTGTAAATTACATTTCATATTTTATTCAAAATTATTGTATATAAAACGTCGTATTTCAAAATTTAGCAAAATCTACGTCAAAATCGCAACGGTACCTCCGCATCGGGTCATCTACGGTAATAATTCTCACAATCAACATTATCATTATTAGGTTGTATTAACGCCAATTGTTTGTGATGTAACGCGGCTTACGCACACTCCGCGTATCGCACGAAATGTACAATAGATATATATTGTACATTTTACATTTTTGTTATATATATGTATATTAGAAATATATTCGCTATGGAACGCATGGGAAAAATTTTGGCTTGTTAATTATATGTCTGTGTGTTTGTGTGTGCACTGGCAACTGCGGTACATTCGGACGCTCCCATTAATTTATATATTTATTACAACACACATATCTATACACACTAATTACATAAAAAAGCATATACAATCAGTTCTTTCTGGTACACATTTTTTTATTTAATATTTTTAAATAATATCATTAATCGATATTAATAATAATAATAATAATAATGACAAAAATCGCTAATTTCACTAAATAATATTATAATTAATTAATACATTGCCCGTCGGCGCCGGCGCACGCGCGGCGACGATTTTGGATCTTTGGATGCGCAAACACACGACAACATTCTATTCTTCGGCTCGAACACACGATGAATTAATAAAAAAAAAACATTCTTACATCTCACACATTCCATTGTATATTCCCTAGCTCCGCTCCTCGCGTCCGATACAATAAACTACGCGACCTACAAAAAAAATCTCATTTCCCTATAAAAAAGTTCTAACTTAAAAACTAAAATGAAAAGACAAAAAAAAATCATAGTCTCAATACGTTACTGTCACAAAAAAAAAACCATTTAAAAAAGACTAGATCGTTAAAATTTAAATTTAAAAATTATACTATACATTACATTACTTAAGTTTCGATAACAATAATAATTACATTATATAATCACAAAATTGCAATGAGTTTCATATTAATTTATATATAGACAAGTGAATTTCATACAAATCCTTATCCTAGGTGAAGGGTAGAAAGGTTTGGAGATGCATACTTGGGAAATATTATATAATTGTATAAGATAATTTAAAACAAATATTCAAATTGTTAATTAATTAAAATTAATTGTCATATAATTTAAGGACTTAATATTGCAATGTCTAAAACGTTTAAAACCGGAATGACCTGAAATATTGATTCCATATGATTAATAAATCGCACTTATGAAATATGGATTTGTTAACATACAAAAGTCAAAAATATTTTTTTTTAGTCAAAATAATAATTCAAAATTTTCAAAAAAGAGTTGTGTTGATATTTATTGTTATTATTAATGAAAGCACGATCAGTAAATAAAGCGAAACTTGCAAAAATTAAGCTAAAATAATATAAAATATATTACTAACACCCTTGTTTTACGCGCTAGTGGACAATGGCAGTGTTGTTTAATACGGTATCGGTTTAGGTAAGTGTGTAAGCCCTCTTCTACTTTTTCCAAACATCTGCTCAAATTCACTACTGCCCGTGTCATACCTCAAATTGCAAAAAATTTAGTCGATCACAAACATAATCGGACCCTAAGGTCTCATTCTTGGATGGATAAGTTTAAAATTTAAAAACACTTTTTTCTCTTTGCCAAAATACTTCATTGAATAAATTTGAAGTCATTTAAAATATTGATTTCATAAATTTCTGTCATTAAGTGGCATTAGTCAGTAACAAATATAAAGTTGAGGGGCAGTTTGGGAACGAAATAACATTAGTAAAATTGAATTGAATTGAATAGATTAGAATTGAATTTGAAAAAACTGGTTACGAGATTAAATATTTCGATAAAAACATGGATTTTGTCACACTGTTCGATTAAAAGTATAGATAATACTAAAAATAATACTTAATATTATATGTTGTTGTTAAAATAATATTATAATAATCGAAAACGGACACAGAACATAAGGATAAAATATGTAATGTATTAGATATATTTAAATACAGTAAATAGTTAGCGGGAGAGAGGATAAGAGATAGAGTCGCTTGCGGCGGGAAGAGTAGAGAGTGAGTTAAATAAGTTATTTACTCTATTCTCACGTGAACATTCCTGTCGAGCGACTACAGAGACTGTGAGAGAATTATCATATACACAATATTGTATGTAATATGGATTAGAAAGAAAATAATTGAGAATGGATTTTTAGGTCATTTTTTTTGAAAAATCGAACATTTTGATTGGCAACATCGATTGTATATCGATGCTTTTAAGAAGCTAACCGTAACCAATAGATGATGGTTATGTCAAAAAATTATACTTTTTAATTAGTTCAGCCGAATGTTTAGTAACAAAATATATTTGAATATAGCATCAGAAGCATCGTCACTCGACAAGATGGCGCCACGCTCAAACGAAAGGTTTTAACATAACATCACAAAAACAAAAGAAAATATTTGTAAAAAAAATCATACACCTAGCGACCGGACGCCGTATTAAAAATATATTTATATCATTAATTATTTATACATTAGAATCGGCGGTCACAGACTGGGAGAATTGACGTCCACAGAGTATATAAATTAATTAATATTACACACCGTTAGTATAAATTTAAAAATTAAAACGAAACACTAAAATATCAAGTGCTCTTCTCCTTCAATATTTAAAAGCGAATAAATACATTTTGGTTATCTTGCTTACTCACTAGTAATAATGACGGCGGAACTACGTTCTGCCCGCGGGTGCGCTCGCCACTCATAGCCATTTATCGTTCGATTGCGGACCGAAAGGACTGCGTGTTAGTCTGTGTGACGTAAAACACACACAACATAATAAAAGGTTTACGGGTAAAATGTCTAACTGAATATTTATCGGCTATTTTATAGCTCAAAACGTGTGTGGTAGGGAATAATACGATTGAATTAATACAATCGTCGAAATTCATCGCACAGTTAAATAATATGTATGTATATGTATATATATAAAGCATACATACAGACCGGCGGGGATAACTGTAGAACTGGGTTTGATGACGTCGTATGTACCAATAATCTAGTGCAGGACTTGTAAAATCCTATCAACACGTACTACTGAAGGGAATTCTCACCGGTCCTATTGGAGCAATGGTTTTCAAACAAAAATAACTGTCAAACAGATACTTGGCTGTTATGTTTTAATGGAAATTGATCGCACACTGAGGCGAAGAAACCATGAAAATTTATTCCCGAACTGATCATCCGTTTGAAAGATATTTAAACATCCAATAGGCCTCCCGGTTAGCGCAAACGAAATCGGGGACCTGTCGGGCGTCTGCTACACATTCAACATTAGTTTCTAATTGACCGTCCACTCGACATAACATCTCGAATCGAATATACGACACTTACACTTAATATTTAAAAATCTATCCAATATTATTATCTTATTATGGAAGGTATTTTTATTTATTGATATTCATAATAATTCATTATATATCGAATGCAAAAGCAAATATCGAAAATGAAACAAAACCACGCTACTAATACTAGTTTAAATATATTGCAAAATTTTCAACTTCACACCTGTATACGTTTATATATCATATGTATATACATATAAGTAAATACATATAAACACATATTACATAAATATTGTTAGGAACCAAATACTTTATATAAACGATAAATTATATATTATATTAATATGTTGTATGCGTAAAAATGGTGAATTTCATTTGTAAAAAGGTTGGTTGATTATAAAAGTGAAATAAAAAAAAAATACACAAACGACAGACAGACAGACATCGTGATATAAATCTTGTATGAAGATTATCAGCAAATACAAATAATTCTTAGCCCAACTATCAGAGATAAATCAATTCTAAAGCAACCACGTATATAATATACAAAAATGTATATGTCACCGATATACAGATGTCCGTCTGTATATCTGAAACCGACTTCAACAAGACCATCCACGTTGTGCCAAATCTACTTTTATCTGTGGTAAAGTCGGGATCATATTTCCCCACTACGTAACTAGATGGCGCTGAGCGTAGCGAATCCGAGTTGGATATTTTTGAAATTGGAACCGCATAATTTGATATACGAGTACTGTTTTATTTACAGCCAGTACGTTAAAATTGGTATACTTTACATAGTTTTATACTATACAAAGTCGCTTTCGCTCTCTGTCCCTATGTATGCGTAGATCTTCAACTACGCAACGGATTTTGATGCGGTTTTTTAAATAGAGCGATTCAAGAGGAAGGCTTACATGTATAACTGGCTTTTGTCCGCGGCTTCGCACGCGTTGCAATTCAGAATTTCCTAATGGCAATAAATAAATAATGTAGTATATGAATTTAGATATTCCAAAGATAGCAGGAAATTTTCACTATACAGGGAAAGGGGAATTGTTTTACTCCGAATTAAAAGCGCGCGAAGCCGCGGACAAAAGCTAGTCCTTTATAACTTAACACAAACCGCCTTCCACAGTGTTCAAAATACGTGGTGCATTTATAATATAAATGAAACAGAAAACCACCAACCCGTTTACACACGAAACGCATCGATCTATTGTTGCGATATTTACGCAATAACAATAATTAACTACATTACAGTACGATATTTGAACTTCGATATATATATATATATATATATATATATTTGATCGCCTTTTCGACTATCACATCGCTTCTACAGTATATTCGTATCCATATTCGCCACTGTTCGCTTACATCGGCGCCATAGGTCAGCGCGTGCACGCAACGGACATTATCCTGTCCGGATAACCGGGAATGCTGTCCGCGAACGGCGAGGGAAGCGTCGAGTGAGCGAGTACGTTGCGAGTGAATGCGACAGAACAACGTCCGTGGATAGCATTCAAGTTTAACGACGGTGGAGATGCCGGAGCGTAATGTACCGACATTAAGTGCGTTAAACTAACCCCCCGCCGCACGTTACCCCGTCGCACCCCGCGCGCCCGGACCTTGTAATCGCGTTTGAATTTAGAATCGATTCGTCTTAACATCGCGGCGTGCACTCGCCGGTCGCATAACGCTAATTAACATATATTAACATAACATATTTATATCAGTAAAGCGAACAGTAAAAGGGGACACCGGGGGGAAGGCGAGCCGGTACGTAACGATTTCTAGTAACAGCGTGTTTGTCTGTACGCTAGCGCGCAACGTCGCCTGAGGCGGGGGACGCCGGGGATGGGACCGATGTAAAACAGAGATAGGTGCATGTCTCCCCTCGCCGCCCGCCCACACCGGGTCGTTAATCACGATTATTAGCTACAAACACTTATACAGCATCGCGTGCGACGCGAACCGAACGCACGCACGCGTCCACGTTGTGTGTGTGTGTGAGGGGGGGGGGGGATATAGGCTTCCGTTTATGTGAGATCGATAGGAGGGCGCGGGGGCGGCCGGGCGTGTCGACTGCACCGGGGGCGGAGGCGCCGCGGGCCCCCTCAGCAGAAGCACGCGCACAGCCGCCTCCTGCAACCGAGCGCATGTTCACTGACTGCCTGTCTAATCATCACGCCAGGTCCCTAACGGGGTAGGCAGCAAGCACCGAGTGCCAAAAAGTGCTAACAGATAGTGTTTTTGGTATAAGAATTATGTCGGGACAAAAGATTTTCTTTTCTGTCACCCTACATATGCCTCCGACATTGTATTACCAATGACCACATTCCGCGATCGTCCGTCGTTGAGTTTACCGAGGTTTGAAAATACACACAACGTGTAACAGTGTATTAGGTTTTAAAGTGACTACCACAATTATATAAACGGGGATGTTGATATACATTACGTATGGTTTCGCGTTAGATATTTTTATAGACTGCAGCAACCACACAATGTCTATTAACTCAAAAAATTATCCACTTCTAACTGTGATGCTACATTCTGGAGTCGAGCCATTTCACCATTTATCAGTACCAAGGAGTATAGAGTTTTAAGAAGAGAAGTCATAGTAGATGTATATATACACGAGCGTCTCTTCGCGCTGTCAGTGAGAGTAGGAAGGAGATAGATAGATACATAGATAGATAGAGAGAGAGGGATGGCGGAGCTCACCATCAGGGGTCTGCGGGGTGCGGCGGGGAGGCGCCGCAGCTGGACTCCTCCGAGTGCAGCGCCGAGCCGCTCTCGCAGCCCACCTGCGCGCACACACCGACACACGTCTATACACACACACACACGTACAATAGGCTATCACTGCTGTGTGTTATTGAAGTTATACTTCTTTAGGCGCGTTTTGAAAAATTGATGAGAGTGAAATTTTAAGATTCGTCATTTTTAACAGATTTGTCAGTCATTTGTCAGAAGTAACAGTGTGAAGTTGCAGCGGTTGCAGTCTCGAAACATCAGTCTGAAGTTAGTTGCTAATCCGTGTGAATAAATAAAAAATATATTGGCGTTTATATTGATTCAATCATATTTACGGCGGTGATAATTGATTACTTAAAAGACATAATTATTTATTTTGAATAGTTACGTATACAGAAGGTAATATATGCAGTCGTACTACCTACATACTAAGTACTGGCAAATAATTTATAATTAGTTATAAGCTTATACCAATAACTTGTACGTCGTAAAACGCAAAATGTGGATTGAACTAAAACTAATAACTTTGTAAGATCTTCGTGTACCCATGTCTGTGCGAATAAATGTCTTTTGTCTTTGTCTTTGTCTTTTGTCTTTTTTTCCTTTTGCCTTTTGCCTTTTGTCTTTTGTCTTTTGTCCTTTTGTCTTTTTGTCTTTGTGTCTTTTTTGCCTTGTGTCGTCGGTTGCGGACTCACCGCGGTGAATACCTTAAGTACATCGTGCAGCGAGCTCATGCTGCCCAGGCTCAGCGGCGTGATGGAGCGCTCGAGCAGCGAGCCGCTGCCCTGCGAGCCGCCGCCTATCGACCTGCGCCGCCGACAACACAACACATTCATGACAATCATACACGTGGACTAGCTGTTGCCAGCGGCGTCGGCCGCG
Source organism: Myscelus amystis hages (assembly GCA_018244895.1). Classification (NCBI taxonomy): domain Eukaryota; kingdom Metazoa; phylum Arthropoda; class Insecta; order Lepidoptera; family Hesperiidae; genus Myscelus; species Myscelus amystis. The sequence goes on along the minus strand of DWQT01005670.1, from coordinate 710 downwards.
TGCAACGGTATCTCACAAATGACAGTATATCTCTACTATAATATAACTGGTGTTATTATACACACAAACCCTCCTCATGAATCTCTATATCGATTAAAAAAAAACCGCATCAAAATCCGTTGCGTAGTTTGAAAAATCTACGCGTACATACATAGCGACAGGAAGGAAAAGCGACCTTGTTTTATATACAATGTAAGTATGAAGTGTGAAGATGTAGCTGTTTCATTAGGATTTGGGAGACGGTGGGAGGGGGCGCGGGGGGAGGGGTCTGCATGCTGCGACAAGGATCCAAGTTAATTATAATCGGTTCCACCGGGGTGTACTCAAGTATCCGAGTAGGGGAGGGGGGGGGGGGGGGATACGATACATATGACACGTATGTAGATATCGTTCTTTAATTGGACCTTGGGGGAGGGCGGCGGGGGAATTACACTTGTACGTGTGCAGGCTGAATAAAAAGGGTACTTTAATTGTTCTAATCGGTACATTTAAGAATTAAGTACATATTATGTCTTTACATAAAGCTTGATAAGTATTATTGATGTAGATACTCTAAGCGGCGCTACAGGGACATGCAGTGTGCGTAAATATGTAAATAAGGTTGACAAACACAGCAGTTTAATAATAATAATAATAATAATAATAATATCTTAGGACAATTCCACACACGGCTATTTGATTCCAAATTAGGCAATTTAATGCCTGTGTTA
>DWQT01005669.1:0-10125 GCA_018244895.1 Myscelus amystis hages | reverse complement strand
CCGCCTCAAACCGAACTGTCAGCTGTCAGTTGTCACTCGGCCTGTGACGTCACCTCCTATGCCCGCTGTCACATAGTATCTGTACGACTACAATATATTAAAAAATATATTAATCAAACACATGCACGAACAACATATGTGCACGTAAAAAATACTTGCGAATAATTATCTTCTCGCTCATTGAAATACAAGTAGCTCGAAGAGAACCAATCTCTTCCCAATTCCTTTCAACTTCTCCATTGCCAGGGCAACGTGTTGGACAGCTTCGCGCGCCGCGCGCTCTGGGACGTGGGGCTCGATTACGCGCACGGCACCGGGCACGGCGTGGGGCACGCGCTCTGCGTGCACGAGGGGCCCGCGGGCGTGTCGTGGCGGCCCTACCCGCACGACCCCGGCCTGCGCCCCGGCCAGGTGCTCAGCAACGGTCGGTGGTAGTGACTATATAAACAGACGAAAGACGAAAGACGAGAGACGAAAGACAAAAGACCGGGCAGGTGTTCAGCAACGGTCGGTTGTAGTGACTAAAGTTTTGTTTATATCGAACTAAAGCCACACTGCAACATGGCCAATTTTGTTATTTAAAAGAGTGCTGGGAGTTTTTGAAGTTATACATGTTTAGGCGCGTTATGAAAAAATGATGTGAGTGAAATTTGTAAGATTCGTCATTTTTTAAAGTGACAGCGTGAAGTTGCAGCGGTCGCAGTCTCGAAACATCAGTCTGAAGTTAGTTGCTGATCGGTGTGAATAAATAAAAAATGTATTGGCATTTTTTGCACAAATATGCGTACATTTAAAGATGTTACACAATTATTAGCTCAATCCATATTTTGCCTTTTACCGGCGCACCTGATCGTTGACGGTTTCCCCTCAGAGCCGGGCTACTACAAGGTGGGGGAGTACGGCATCCGGCATGAGGACCTCGTGGAGACTGTGGCCGTGGACAAGCACAGCGACCATCCCAAGGTGAGGGTCTCGAGCTGGACATCTTCAAAACCAGCTCCAATACCTTGGATAAGAGATCGGGTTGTATAGGACTGTTTGCTAAAACCTTATTAGCCATTGGGTTGTGTAGGACTGTTCGCTAAAACCTCAGTAGCCATCGGGTTGTATAGGACTGTTCGCTAAAACCTCAATAGCCATTGGGTTGTGTAGGACTGTTGGGTTGTACCCGGTCGGTCAATGGACCAATAAAAGGGTGAAATATATAATTATAAGTGCATTTTCTAACTTTGTATGCCGTAATGCGACATATGAGTATGTATTGTGTATAATAAAATAAATACTTGTCTATATGAACAACGGTGTGTAGACTTCAACATTTCCATACAAGTGTACCAGTCTGTCTCTCTATCACTTTCTCCCGCTCCCGTCCAAGTATATGAGGAATATATCTCTCCATTTCTATCTCTTACCCCCCTCCAGGCGGCCGGTCTTCTCGGTGACTACGACGGTCGCGGGGTGCTCGGCTTCAGCACCCTGACCCTGGTGCCGCATCAGCGCAGCTGCCTTCGCCTGGACCTCTTGGATCAGTTCGAGGTCTGTTGCAATAGTAATAAAAACTGTGTGTCTCAGCTCCGAAACACGCCGGGAGTTTACTCCTCACGAACGATAATATGTATATATGTAAGCGAAAGGTCACTCATCTCACTCACTCATCACGAAATCTCAGAAACTACAAGCGCTACGAGTTTCAAATTTTGCATGCGGGTTCTTTTAAGGACGTAAGTGCTCACTGAGGCGGGATTTTATGAAATTCAACCCCTAAGGGGGTGAAATGGGAGGGTGAAGTTTGTATGGAAATTTTTCAATTCTAAACTTAGACGAATGACAATAGGCACATATGTTCTCGATTACAATTAAAAATAATCTGTGTTGGCAAAATATAATTTGCGTTAAACAACTTAGTAGTAATGCATATCTTCATAACCATGCGGACGAAGTCGTGGGCAACAGCTAGTTATTACACAAATTCCATGCATTCGTATGTTAAAATGACGAATAATTGTAAAATTTGTCATACGCAAGTAAGGAGTATAAAAGTAGTCATAATTCATAAGGAAAACAGGGAAATAATATGACGACAATGAATTTCATGCATAGGTTTCTGTCATTTTTATGATTCATGACACTGGCTAACTAAAGCAGTACTTGTTTGAAAAAAGGTTCTTTATATAATGTAACACGTTATCGAATTGAATTCCTCGCGGTCTTATCGTTTTACTCTATCAGCACTGATTGCGGAATCGATACTAAATCCATGTAAGCGTCTAAACACTCTAAACTTTAAGTCGTAAACCGGTAAGATGACAACTTTTTGGTAGTAAATTAATACTAGATACTAGAGTAATATTTTTATCATAACTAAAGGCATAGTGAGCATTTTTTAAATTTACAGGACGTGCATTTTCTTCTATACTTTATTGAATTTTTTATGTTTTACCAAACTTTTAACACTTTGAGGATATGTTTTTCTTACACAAAAACTCATAACAATATCTGAACATCCAAAATCATTAGCTAAGTTACAATCAATTTTTTGTTTCAAAATTTTCTTTTTTGTTACGTGATGCTTTCTACAAATCACTTTTACTGTAACCCACTTATTATAAAATAACCACGTAGTTTTGAAAATAATACGTTTTTCAAAAATCCACTCGCGATTCACGTAGTAACGTTGTACCGGGCCGGACGTCGCGGTTTGACTAGAGCGCGCGAGTCGCGGCGCCCGCGAATCATACTTCGCACGACACGACATATTTTATCATTCTTAAATTACGCCAGCATTTAATGAATTCATTGCTCCAGTTGTCCAGTTGGACAATTAGACGTAATAGAAAAAAGTCCAACGTAATCACTTTCAGTACGTATTGAACTATTGTTTTGTTTCGAGATAAAACATGAAATAAAATGATAATTGAAAAAATTAAGAATTTTTAAATATTTTAAAATTTTGTTCCTCATAGCGAATATTTACGACACCTTAATAATTTTATATGCTACAATTTGGACGTTAATAACCAAATAAATGCAATATTTCAATGATTTAAATGCTAAGTCAGTAAAATTACGAATTAATGCTTATACTCATATTTACTTAAAATGTTCGAAAATATTTTTTTCATATATACATATTTCATCGTAGCTACGAACTGTTTTGATAAATAAAAGAGTAACAGTTGATCGATTACAGACGTCATCGAGTTTATATTTAGATCAGTCCTCGCCGGCTAAGGTGCGGTAAATATATTTATCCTCAGTACCTCCAGCTATCGAAGGATGATTTATTTTTCCTCTTTACTCCTAATTATCGAAGGAAAATTTTGAAACAAGAGCATCTAACGCATCGTATAGGTATGTATATTGGTAACATCAATGCATAGGAGAAAACTTAATAGTACCTACTTTATTTTACTTTTATTCATAGCCGCATTTCCCGTGGTCGAAAGCCATAACGATGATATTAAATATATTGAAATCAAAAATTATGTGATGTCTGCCTACCTCGGTAGGGACCTGGAGCCACGGCATTATAATAAAAATAATGGTAATAATTAAAAGCAGGCAATTAAAAAGATTCCAATTAGTTTCCTCTGACAATTAGTTGAATTCATCTGATGATCCATTATGTACTCGGATGATTATTAGGTTCCGTATTAATGTAGATTATATCTGTTCCTATTAATAACTTTCAGTAAATTCAAACTTATAAATATTTTATGTAAATTTTTTTTGGAAGCAGAAAATTGACAGGAAATATTTGTAGGTCATAAAAATATATATTTGAATTCAATGCAATCTTTCCATACGAGTGTGTCTAAGATTCATGGCATACGACACGTGATCGACACCCAGCTGCAATGCAGTTGATGAATTCCAAAGAAATACATACCAATGAATACAAGACGGAAAGATTCCAGAAATTTTCCGTTTTCTAAGTTTATTTAATATGAGTAATGCCGGACAAAATTTTACGCGGTATATAAAAATGTCATTAGTTAAAAATGAAAGACAGAATATTTCTGACATGAGGTGTTGAAATTGCTTTCATTAAAAAGGCAAATTTACAACTGAATAACCTTACTTAGATAACTATTGCTGTAAAGCAACCTTTCTATATAATAGGTATGCAGGAATTGTGTTTTAAGAAATTAGGCAAAAAATAAAGGGAAGTTTATTTGAATTATAATTTGTAATAAAATTTATGTTATGAGTGATATTTTGGCCCCTTTGATTTATTATTAAGACTAGATATCGCCCAGAATTAATAATCAAAGCAATAACATAATTCTCACAGGGTAATAATGGGTATGGTAATAATGTTTATGATGTCTATAAAGCAAACCCCGTCTAAAGCCATAATCATGAATTCGGAAGCCAACCTCGGTTCTATTTCAGGCTTGTGCTTATGACCTTGAATCCATTTGCCATACCTATACTAACCTTTGGCCACTTTAGATAATCCAATTATATTATTGTACTATACACACAGAATGACTAGGGCCGCCACCTATATAAAAATAAACTTTTCAGTAATTCTTGAAAACGTGGAAAAGAGTTTAAAATGATTAGTATAATTAAATATCTGTTATTATCTCAGTTTTATTTAAAAGAATTTGTGATCGTTTCATCGGTAGCTTATTTGTGTTGTTAAAAATTGCCTTGATGAGTGGGAGAAACCTCCAAAAGGTGCGTTGGGTTAGACAACGGGGTATGTGGGATTTTTATCCACTGAAACGTTTCGGTGGTCTTTCTCAGCGTTGTTGGAGGACTGTAAGCGTAATACCATTACCTGTAATACCATTTTCCAAAGGGAAATTATTAAAGGGATGCTAATGTTGACATGTAAAGTTAGATGTGACATGTATGGTCAAATATTGTTCCGAATCCTAAAGGATATAAGCGTACCTAATGACAGTATAAAGTTTGAAAAGATGATAACCCTGAACCCAGATTATTTTGACTTCGCTAAAACGTAATTACTACGGTTCACATGATTGACATGTTAATTAATTGCAGTGGTGCTTTGCTTTTGGTGAGTTTTGAAATAATCTTGTGAGTGATGTTACACATTATAGTAAGGGAAAGATTCGAATTAGTTGCCACAAATAGCAATTGGATTTTACTGACTTTTACTGACATTTACTGCTGGGAAAAGTATCACATTCAATACAAGTGGCAAAATATCGTACGAGTAATATAAACAAAACATAAGCTTTAATTTACTGTTTAACATCAAAACCAAAGGTGATCAAAGTCAAACAAATTAAAGTCAAGCGTACATAGCGTCAATATTGTGTCGCGTTTAAATTTGCGGGAACACGATACAATAAGGCAAATATGTAAAAACTAAATTCATAAATACTTAAATATTTAACGATTGGAACGTGGTCGGTCGTTCGTGTATTAAAATAGACTTGGAATAATTAAGTCATATTAATATTTTAGCTAACACGTCTAAAATACGTAATACATAATTTTAAAGGAAATACCAAATGCTCAGCACTGACGCGATATGCGAATTTATTGCAAGTAGGTGTAGTTAAGTTAATTGATACCTGTTAGACAATTTTTAGATGAACGAGTGCTACATAAATAAGGATTTGTACGCGTCGGTTCTAGTTATTAACATTAGATAACAATTGTAATTTAGTATGCTCATTAAATTTATTCATAATGCTACACTAATGCCCGCATACCCATCAGCCTGCAAAATAGTAGCGTAGGAAAGTAGGCTCGAACTATATAGATGTGTCATAATGTTCAAGAACAAAGTTAAAACGTTTATTTGTACGTATATGTGTATATAAATACAAAAAGCGTGTAAAAATATGTTTAGATTAGTCCATACATATATAACCATCACGCTCGGTCCCTAACACCGTAGGCAGAAAGCACCGTGTATTATAAATATATTTTTGTGATAAGTATCATTATTAACCTGCAACGGAAATTATGTAAATAATTTATTCATGTAAATTCATTATGTAAATAATTTCCGTTATGAAGAATAAAAGTAATGCATATACGAATTTTAAAGCTTCACAAAATTTTACTATTTTGTGCATAACAGCGCCATCTACTCTTGATGTCATTCATAAGATGGCCGAAGTCAGCTATTCGCTACTAGATGGCGCTGGTTGGAAATACATCAATTTGATAAGTAATTGTAGGTAAAAGAGTAACAAATATTTATGAAAATTGTGTAGTATGGGTCATGTAATAAGTAAATTAATGCCCAATCTTTTCAGTAAACTTTTTGTAAAACCTTTGTATGTATGTCAAGTTCGTAACTGTAGTCAATTTATACAACAATACGTCCCAAGATGGGTCAAATTGGTTGCGTGATGATTGTTGATGAAGTAGAGCTACGTTGTTATATACTCTCAATATATTATTGGTTACCTTATTGGTGGTCTAAAAATAGACAGATTCAAATAGTCTAAATTGACTTCTTGTATATTTTGCAAAATACCTATAATTATTGTTACTTAGTAATTAGTTATTAATTTGTTTTGTCTATTTAAATATTATTTACTATCAGTATAGAAATGAAGTTCATTAATGTAATTATGTTTTGTAATTCCTTTACGTCTATGTTAGGAAGCGTGGAAAATTGTATTTGAATTTGCGTTTTATTAGAATTTTTTGTTAAAGATTTCTTTTCAGTGATTTGTGTAAATATTCGTACTTACTAAGTAATTAGCAGTTAGATCATTTTCATACTTTCCATATTTAGCCCAATCATACAAATACATTTTATACGATGTATACGCTAATAGACAAAACTTAACGAAATGAGAATGTTAAGCTTTACGATTCGTCGGTATAAGGGTATAAGGTACCTTTGAGTAGATTGTAATATATTTGCATATACAGACTTAGTCTTCCAATCGATAAGGTAAATTATTTTATTCAGCATACAGTTTTTAAATAGATAGCTTGGAAATCCCTTAATTTTGGTCAAAAGTAAGAGCGTTGTTCTAGAATCGCTTTGCTAAACATTCTCACGCTAATTGCTTCCCTTGACTGATTATATCACGTGATGCGTGAGATTTATTTCTAGCTTACCGAGTGTTACTCGCACCTTTTACTGCAGCGGGTTAAATTACCTACGCCATCCCATTTCGTTGCATTGTGTTCAATGTGTATAGTATTCTTAATTAGGTAGTGCGACATTGTAGCAGGAGGAGAAACGTTTTTACGTATTTCGTGTAAAACTTTATATAAGTACTAAAAAATATCACAATCAATATTTTAAACTAATTAATGATAATTAGTCCAAGGGACTCTATTTGAAAATTAATTTTTAAAACATTAACCTATATCTAAATTGTTAACACCTATTACTGTGTTGTGCTTGCTTAAATTCTAAAATCCTATTCGTCTATAAATAAAACTGCTTTGAGGCCGTTAATGTTAGCCTTCTTTTTACGATTCATAAGTATTGATTACAGCGAATGGTAACACGAGTCCAGTGCAAGCCATCATATGCCAACTAATATCTTATCACACACGTGTCAAGTCATAGCTGGTACGTATTCTGAATACAAATTGTAGTGGCACTTACCATCTTATCAGAGTTGCACAAAATTTTACAAAATTTTACTTACGTATTCAGATGAGGTCAGTGTAGGAGCGCAGTCACGACAAGCATATTAATAATAGGACACATTCATAGGACTCATAGTAATAATAATTTAATAATGATCTTGGGCTTTGAGCCCATACGATGGTAACTACACAGCTGATAAAAAAACTGTGTACATTTTTAAAAACATACATAAAAAATTACTGAGAAAATGATAACATTGAAACGACAACTGTAGCCCACACAAACCAGCCGTCGCCACGATACGATTAGACCACGATATCATTCTTACATGTACATACTTAAACGAGATTTGTTCGTATAATGGACGTTTATTATCCCTGTGTCCATGGTATTGACTGAATTCCTTTAGAGATTAGGTATAAACGTATTATCATTACACGAATGTCCAGATAATCTGTATGTAGTCACTGACGTAAGTAATCTGCTGCGTGAACCGTATCGGTCCTCTAGCCATAGCTAACGTTAATCTGTCACATGAGGATACTGAAACCGTACTGTAGCGTGGAGAAATTATGTTTCTAATTTGAAATTGCTTGACAGTTGTCTTCTACCCGTTTTTTACCATATGAAAGTGATGAATGATAATTTAAGAAATGTAAGTATATATTCTTATATAGTTATATGTCTATCATATAGTCAATTGAATTTGTGATGTCCAATGGTTGATTAAAAAAAATGTCACTTCCAAGTTTGGAGAATAAGACAATCAGCGCCGAAATCCATATCCTTCCATCCGGTTCATACACAATACGTATTTGGTCAGCAAATTAGCGCTTTATAGGGCGTATTATACCATTAAGTGGTACATACTCCGGTATAATTGAATACCCAAGGATCGTTCGGGTTGTTAGGTCAGATCGACAATTATATGTTTGGGTCAGATGTGATCGTGAGACCAATAATTTTGTTCTTACATTGCGAAAACATCGAGAAAATGAAATCGGTTATCATTCAATTTCTCCATCACCATATATAAAATAAAGCGTAAATGAAAAACATTAAATGTATGAACATGGAACAAATAGAATATACGATTGATGAAATATCAACAAGCACGGAATATTAGGAGATGCTACGTAGGCCAAGCTCCTTAAACATTTAGGTATATGAATGGTTAGGTATGTGAACATGAATTGCGTTTTACCAGAACTGGATATTAAATTTATGTTGTGTTTGACGAATACTCATCGCTTTACCTCCTAACTGTATGGATAATATAAGTGTCATGAGCATATTCTTTTGTTCTGTATCTGGATGTAATAAACAAATCTACATAAGTATTATATCGTATGTGTATGTGTAATTTATCAACTGTCTGGTCACCATAGGATAAACTGCCTAGTTTAGAAATATCTTATTATTAAAATAAACTCTTTGGCCACAAAATACAACTTCAATAATTTAACAGTAAACTTTTATTGAAATTATCAAAATATGCCTCTACACGTGTGTGAGAACGAATGGCATCAAGTTCTAATATTTCAATCGAGATAAAACGTCCTTTCAAAGTTATCAGCTCTCGGCGGTCAATTAATTGTTAAGGTTGAATAAAACACTAAATGTTTTAAGAATTTACATAATGCGTATGAATATTCATTGCCCCGCTCACGTGTGCCGGTTTTATTTATAGATAGTTGCTTTTGACGACAATAAATTATTATATGACAGCAATCAATCGTTTGAACGATAGGTTATACGTCCGTTACAAAGATAATAATTTGCAAGTCAGTTGCCGATCTGTTGCCTTGAGAACTGTGCTGACAGTTCTGGAAAGAAAGAGATAGCCTATTGGGTTGAAATTCAGTCAATCTGGGGGGCATAGGTTCAAATCTTGTAACGTTTTTAAGTTAATATCATTATCATTCACTATACCAGTGGAGGAAAAAGTGTTAAGTAGACGTACATACGAGTACATAACATAACACTATTTTACACCAAAACCCAGCTAAAAGCTAAAACATCGGATCGCGGGTGGTTTTAATGAAAATAAAACAGATACTAAAATAAATAAAAAAATATATAAGTATGCCGTAAGATTAATAAAAAAGTAAATCAGGCAAACAGAACACGCGGTAAAATAAAATAACGAGATAAGATAATTACATATTTTTTAAATACCAACCAATGTTTGAATAAATAACGATAGAGTTACCGTGTTATTTGATCTAGTATTAAAAGCATTAGTAAAGTATTATGTTTACCTACTTGACAGCTAAATTCGCATACTGCTATTTACCTCTAGATTAGTCACGTAGTTTCATTAGTCGAGTTGCACTGATCTGTATAAAATAGGAAGGTGCTTGTTTGACCCAAAGATCAAAGTACAGTCGATGCGGTTTTCTGGTTCTTCAAAATATGTAGTTAGATATTTATTTATTTTAGTATATACCTCCATTTGTCTATAATTAAGAAACATGCGTGCTACAACTATGATTCTAATTCTATCTGTGCAAGGTAATGCAATTCTTATGACTGGCCTCGTGGTCGAGTGGTTATAGATCCTGACTGTGAAA
>DWQT01005668.1:0-10125 GCA_018244895.1 Myscelus amystis hages | reverse complement strand
GTCCATGGGCGGCAGTAGCCACTTACCATCGGGTGGACTGCATGCTCGTCTGCTACTTCCATATTATAAAAAAAAAAATCTCACCGCCACCAGAAGCAGGGGCGCCAATGTCGAACTGTGTGTCGTTGATCAGGCTGAACGATCTGCCGTAAGTGGGCATACCGATCATAAGCTTCTCCTTGGGAGCGCCTTGACGCACCCATTCCCGGGCTGAATAATCCTGATAGCAAAGAAACAGATGAAAACACTCGTCTTGAAATATGAAGAGCTGAGTATCAGCCAACACTGGTTTGATTAAATTTCAAGCAAAACAGTATTTGTAAAAGACAAGTGAAATTTAAACGTAGAACATTTTAAACCATGAATCTTATTAATAAACATTTCTTAACTTCTTGTTAAATGATCATACGATTAATTGTCTTTGAGATAACTTTCATTTTGACTTGATCAAAAGTTTTGTATGTCTGATGAAATGTATGTTTCATAAAATATCGTTTAATTAAAAGTCAAATTTAAATAACCACTGTCTAAGTCTTTCCATTATACTAAGATGTGTTAATTTTACTCCGAAACGTAATGAAAAGCTTCACAAAACTTCTTATAAGTTTGGAGAAATTAATTTATAATAATTTGATTAGTTATCATTAAGATTTTAATGCACAAGTTTCAAGTCATATATCTAAGAATCATCATAATCACTGCAATGTAAGAATCTATATATTTACTATCGATCTTTGATTGCTGTTTTTGATTTAAACTCGCAGGAATCAGAGATTGAAGTTAGAGATTGAAGCAAGATTGAAGTTCTCGTACATACCACAGTAAGTTTTTTCTGGTAGCTGGTAGCACTTTCCAGAGGAAAGAGGGGACTGTTGTGTCCAACTTGACGCTCCCACTGGCCGTGGAAGTCATAAGTCATTACGTTGATGAAATCCTGCAAACGAACATACATACATATGTAGCTTATCGATAAAAGTGGCATAAGTTTAAAAATAATACAAGAAATAGTTAATTTACACTACAAAATATGCAGAATATGCAGAAAGTGAGATCCGATCAATTACGGAATGGTTAAGAGAAGGATTATTATTACACCATCAAGCCAGGTACGTAAGTAGGGTAGGCAGAAAGCATCAAATGCCCAATACGAGTACGACCGCCCTGACAAACCTAAAGTGCTTCTTTCTACATTCATCACTCTCTTCCTGCTGTTCGCCGATTTCGGAGACCCTTGGCTCTGGTTAAAAGAAGTTTACCAAGTATTTGGAGATCTCGGGAACGTCGTATCCGGCGGCGATCGCTTCGAACGAAGCGGGCACAGCGGCGGTGAGCAGCAGACGAGGTTGGCCCGACGTCTTCGCTTCGCCCTCGAACGCGAGGCGAAGTTCTTTCAGCAGCGAGACGAACGCAGCTCGATCATCCGCACCCCTGTTCATTTGGAAACAATTTGTCACGGTTAATTTAGAATTTACAACACTTTCCACGTCCTCCAGTGCATCGGTTTGGACGGATAGGATATGATTAAGCTCTGTTTACAAAGGCAAGACTTTCACAACACAAACAGTTTTCGCCAATTCGAATACAACAAAATCACATTCAAAGTAACCAATTATAAACAAAACTAGCGACCCACCCCGGCTTCGCACGGATCCAAAGCTGATACTGAATACACTACAGACAAAACTGTAAACGTATACGTATAAACCTTCCTTCTCAATCACTCTATTTATTTAAAAAAAACGCATCAAAATCCGTTGCGTAGTTTTAAAGATTTAAGCATACAAAAGGATATAGGGACAGAGAAAGCGACTTTATTTTATACTATGTAGCGACTAGATTTTGCCCGCTACTTCGCGCGCGTTTAATTCGGAGTAAAACAATTCCCCTTTTCCCTATACCGTTAAAATTCCCTGCTATATTTGGAATATCTTAATTCATATACTACCTTTTTACTTATTGCCATTAAGAAATTCTGAATTGCAGCGCGTGCGAAGCCGCGGACAAAAGCTAGCTATACATGTAAACCTTTCTATTGAATCACTCTATCTATTTAAAAAAACCGCATCAAAATCTGTGGCGTAGTTTTAATGATTTTTTTTATACTATGTAAAGATTGTTGTTTTGTACTATGTAAATATGATAATGATATCGCATTGGACTTACGTAGATGTAAGCAGAAAGCACACACTGTACATTTATGTACGACTCCGTTGCATAAAAAAAATTTAAATGCAATTAAAGAAAAAGACTTATCTAATATTTTTCATAGACTCCGGGTTTGTCAATACCTTGCAGTAAGAAAGAAATACATTTTTATTAGTCTTTCCTTCTAATACTGTAATATCAACAAGCGAAAATAGAAATAAAAATGTAACACGTTTTCTGTTCTGAATGACCAGGTCGTTGTTGTTTAGAATATTCGACGCGTTACGCCTACATCGAAGTATTTAAATGGAAAAGCAATCCGCCATCGTTACAGCATGTTCAAGTGTACATAGAGGAGTGCTATTTATTGAAAAGAACTAACGCAGTGCAAACGGGGTCGTTTCTTTTAATAAGCAGCTGCAATCAAAGGGCGGGAGAGCCAGGGGGCCTTTCGATGAATGAGAAACAAACAAATACTCTTCCCGGGAGCCGTTGTGATATTATTTTTTATTTGCCATTGTTTTGTTAAAGAGATAATTGATTCAAGATATTATGTTGAAGATATTAGGAATATCAACTGTCAAGAACACAACCAATATCAGTTTATTTCCAGTGGATATCGGATGTTCGGCTTGTGGACTGAGAAAATTGGATGTCATACTAATTAAATGTAAATCGTTCAACTCAAAGGCAGGTTCCATACAGAAATACCTCTTGACATAATATTATGGTACAGTTGTTTCGTTTAAGTTCTATTTTCTTCAGTCGTCTTAATTTAGTGAAAATTCCTTTGCTCCAAACCATTACCCAATTCTTTATATTATACTTCCTTGAGGAAGCTAATGATGTTTTTACTTTACTAATTTTACTGTACTTTTTTTCTCTACTTTATTGATCACATTAAAATATGAAACGGTTGAAGTGGAATAGAACGGGGTAAAGTATTTTGGAAGCATTAAATCCTCTGTACACTGAGCATATATGAAAATGTCGGTTTTCCGCGAACAAGAGGGGATAAAACATTTTCACGGCAAACAGTTCGCCGGCGAAGTTATAAAAATTTTAACAGTTCACAGAGTTGTGTTCTTACGAAAAATTTCCAAGACAAACGCAAATTTCTAAGGCGTACTACGTTAAATGTTTTAAGGAAGGAAATAGCTCGCTAATAAAATATGCATAGACAATAAAAATTTCATGCACGAAGGTAACATTCGACGTTGCGGGCGGCGGCCGTCAAATACGTGCATGCCTCCGGTCCCACGATGCAAAAATGCAAAGTTGATGCAGTGCAAATGAGTTACCCGTGCACCGCGTGCCAACCACACCCGCCTCGAGAGTAGATATCTTACAGAGGAGAGTCTTGCAACGAAGGAGGTAGTAAAAATAGCAGTTGTAGTTGTAAAATAGGTAATCGTAGGTAGATAGGTACTTTCGTATCGTATCCTGTTGTATTCGTATATAATTCTATCCTATTGTATCGTATACGTATCTAATCGTACGTACTTTCTTAATCTTATATCAAAATGGCATATAAAATGAGAAAAAGATAAAGAAATTAGAATTAGTTGCTAGTCAGTTGCAAACATTCAGTTTTTTACCAAGTGCGATGGGTCGGGGTGCGTGCGTTACTAAGGCGGCTAACGTCACGATGGCAAAGGTTGATGACCTTTTGCTGCCCTATTACTAGGGCCTATTAACAATTTTCCGCATCGAACAAATGTATAACAAACTGTGTATCTTACAATAACTTAACTTCTATACAACAGACGTTCCCTAGCGGTTTGTACGGCGTAAATTAAAACCAGGAATTAAGTCGTTTTGGGAACATTTGGGAAAATTAAAGAAAGTCTACATCGTAATCCGTTGAAATGTTGAGTCAAATCAAACAAACATACATACAGATAATTTCGTATTATATTAGTAGCTATAAACTTGTTAGGTTTGTCGCGTATACGTTTTAATGTGCCGACAAGTTTGTTACGATAGCTATCCGCGTCCCGGCGAGGACGCCGGATACATCAGTCGCCTTGTGTCATTGTGAGCGGAAGTTTATGGGGGATTGTCAACCCGTCGTCGTTAGCTCATTTACGTAGCTGTGCACGCGATTATCGCAGTATGACCTTGTACCGAGGGCGCAGGAGAACTAGCTGTGCGACAAATACTCTAGAAAATATTCTTTGCTCGCATCGTTTTTGATAAGTATAATGTAATTATTAATTGGAATAATTCCACATGTGACTATTTGATTCCAAATTAAGCAAATAAATCTATTACGGTAACTGAACAGCTGATAAATGGACACTAAATAATACTCATATAGTTATTTTATTATATCTAGACACAGTTTATACAAGTGTTCTCATTGCATAATTTAAAAATCGGTCTCTGTGTTACCATTCACGTAGTCCAGTCGTGGGAGTATCTTAGCCTGATAGTCGGACGTAAACAGACTTGCATCCATCTTTTTACACATAGAAGTGGTCAATGCGGCAATCATTAATGCGGAGTAATCTACGAGTATTAAGCTCTTGTTAATTGACCATTACAAATCCTCTCTAACTAATCTACTTGTTTCTATAGGTAGTAATTATAGGATTATTCAATAATCTAGCGTATTTGGGTTGCGTAAATATTTGTTATTATCATGATTATTATGACTATTTATATTAACAAACAACTATTATATACCGCAAAAGGTTGTCATATGAAATAGATATTAGTCGCTACTTTCTAGTTTAAGTACTACCACAGGTTAGTAAAAGTACTACCGTTTTACTAACCTGCTAAGATATTGCCATGCGTATGTGTTTTATGTTGATATTAAAATAACGCACGAGTAATATTATGCGTGCATTCACAACTATGCAGCTAAGTACTAGAGAGATATTACAATGCTCCCAGCGAGCACGAGCGGCGCAGGATAACGCCTGGTTTAATTTTATTGCAATCAACGCTATGAAATATTGCGTTTAATATTGCTGTCGTATGAATTCTACAGTGTTTTGTGTCCTGTACATCTAGTTCTATCGTTGAATAACATATTCACATCGCAATTTAGGTCGTGCTATTATGTGTTTAACCATTATCTTTCCCTTGAATGCGATTTTAATAAGGATTGCTTGTGGTAACTATATTAACTTGTTAATCGAGTATGTAAAATGTGACTACGACTAGCAAAAGCATTTATCGGTTTCAAAAAGGAAAACGCTTCTGCCAATTCCCTGCAGATGGATATTAAACATTTGGTAAAGTGTGGGGATATTAAAAATTTAGCTCAAGTGACGTGCAAATAACGTCGCTCGCGAGCATTGCAACGCGAATAGCCGACACGGAATTTACTGAACGAGAATTGAAACGGAATAAAGCAACCCTTCCCTTTGTATAAAAAGAATTACCGATTTTCAATCATTCATAGGGATTAATAGGGAAATATATAATAATGGATATAATAGATATAATCAACAGATAAATAGACTCTTCGTTGGCAACATTTGTGAGATTTATGACAATATAACAGCATAAAATATGACGAAAATCGTCGACATTTCTACAACGACATAAATTTTGCTGGCTCACGACGATTGAGAGATATAATGGCGGGCAATTTAGGTTTTTTTTGCTCTTTTTATGTGACGGACAGACAGCAGTCACAAGCGACCGACCGTGGAAATCTGTATCTGCTGCTGCTGCTGCTGCTGCTTCTGCTTCTGCTTCTGCTGCTTCTCTTTCTTCTTCTTCTTCGCCGCGTTTGCCAGAGGAAGTACTAGTAGTATTATATATTCTATCACCCGCATTAGCATAGTGAGACCATAGGATAGTATATAGGATAGTGAGACCATACCGTATGAGACCATATTTTTATTATGATGAGGATTAATATTGTCATATGACTTTACTTTAATGTTCACGATTTATGCATACTCTCTTATCAAATACATAAAACTGTAGTCTCTCGGTGGGGTCATTAATTTGGTCGTGTTAGCATCTCGCCGCGGTCCGAACACCGTGACGTTAGCAGAGGTCATTAGATTCGTGTGAATTTTAATGTTTACAGCACATGATCGAGTTGATTAATCATTTCGGTGCTGAAGAAGAGATACAGAAGCTAAGAAGCACCTAAAATGCATAGAGTTCTTCATCTATTGTAGTTAAGAGTCCTTTCTGTATATCCTGTTAAGAAACAGCGTGATGGTAGGTATCTTTTAAGTATGGATATGTGATTATTAATATTATTATTTAGAAAATGTCCACATCTGTCAGTCACAATATCATTCTTACACCTTTAAATGTAACATAATATTCAATTAGAAGGTCTTATTATTTCGCAGCTCGTAATAAATTATTTATAACCAAATTGACGTTCCCGATTTCGCTGGCGCGCATTCGTAAATAATTTCCGTACAGGAGATTGTTTATTCTATATTTTACTGTTTTGAGGATTCACGTAAAAAGTAATCACGGTAGTATATACCTTGAATCTTTTGTCCCAAAACAAGAGGTATAATATACAGGTAGATAGTTACTTTTGCACTGATATAAACCTACATAAGTATAAAATATATTCTATAGATGTATTATATGACTTTATATAATCTGTATAACTCACGAATACAATGCAAAAAGGAATTTGTTTATAGTTCATTTAGGAAATATTTTGGATATACGAGTTAAGTAAAGTAAGTTAAGCAAAACTGTGCTTTTCTCTGGGATAAAACTAACATATTTATGTCATTGACCACTTTAACCTATGTACTCGTATATCTAATAAATAATTATTGAAACTATCGGTCCTTAAGATTAAGAACAGTGTCTATTATAGCTTAATTAAAGTTCAATTATTTGCTTATTTTAAGCAATTACATTCTACTACTATTACACAATATATCGTGCAATAGTTGTATAATAGTTATATATATGCTAGCCACATTACTGTTTCTATGTGAAACACTCGAGTTTAGAATTTCCGTTGCAACAGCCAAGTCGAATTCATTAAAGTTAAAAATCTTTCCACGAGGGACGAGTGAAATAAATATTTCACTAGAAATCTATGTCGCTCGTGAAAATACCTCGCTAACGAACGTTTTTTGCGCGGACTTTGTAAATAGAACCTGTTTGTAATTTCTAATATATATCTGGGCTGGCCCGGTCAGAGATGTCCAAACTTTTCGTTTTGAAGACATTGCGTGGATACTGAACTGATAGAAAATGCTGACAAAGGTTCAATTAATCTCTTATAATTGGTAAACAATACTAATTAATGCTGAGCATCTATTTACCTTTCACTAATTAGAATTTCTTGCAGAAAGGAAAGCAGTCAACCTGAAATAATTATTTAAAATCTTTCTAATAAGATTAAGTGTAAATGATTTCTAATTGTAATGAAAATACACGTGTTACGTACGTTTATCACGGTAATCTTCATTTTATTACTAATAAAAAACCAAACATCAACGTTTTTTAAGGGCACAAGGAGACTGGTTTTAATTCACAAGCGGTGTCATACTACGATACGTGAACTTTCCGATTTTTATTACCATGCAAGTAGGGTATCTATAATATATACTAAAAATAGGACTAAAATTATGTTAATTCTGCCTTCGCTCTACTTCTGCGCTGTTTATTTCAAACATGTTTAAATTCAAAAGCATTAACTAACAAACCAACAAATCATAGTGTCATTTACTTAAAGTCCTAAAGACGTATTTATTGAGTTTTTCTAAATCGATTTTCGTGTGAGCAGTTTCGATACAGCGGAAAACGTTTGCAATATTTTTCGAGAATTTCCATAAAAAGCCGCATCCGTGAATAAACTATGTAACTGTTGGTAAACGTACAAGCGAGGCGAGATATCTAAGTCTCCAATATAAACAGGTTGGAATTTATTGTCAATTATAGTTCAGAGGGTCATAATCTGGAACGGTAACCCTTGCTTCCAGGTTTTTTGAGTTCTCTCGGACATATTATTATTTAATGCCAAAAACTCGACTCAATTTCCTAAAAATATGCAACTGAATTCATTAACAGGGAATGCAATAAAAATTGACATTAATCAAAAGATAAAATGCTTTGGAACACGTAGCAGATGTAAAGGAGAATTATAGTATTTATCACATAATCTCAATAATTATACACATATTATAACATTACTTTTTCTGAACAAGATCATATAATACTTTATTATATTTTTTTTATACTCATGGTATTTGGTATTGAACATACGGAACCCATACATTAATAAACTTGAGCACTTTACAGAATTAACACGCTTCTTATCTTACGTTTCATCTAAGCATTACCTTAGTCATTTAATCTATGGGAAGACCATTATCCATAGTTTAAAACCTTTGTATTTTGAATGGAATGTTATGAGAAATGCATTAGTAAGAGTGTATGATTAATAAGAATAAAAATAAATAATATTATATTGCCATTTTAGGTTTTAGTAGCATATAACCCTACAACCTCTGTCACCAGGTACATTTTAATAAGGGCACCTCAACTAATTTGTTTTGTCTATCTCATTTGCAACAATTTTTTTTAGAAAAATAATGTTTGAATAGGTTGGTAACTAGTGCTCTATTTTTCCTGTCACTGATAAAAACTGATATTGAACAAGATCAGTTAATGGTAGTTATATTTATGTAACGATGTATATGTATTATACAGATCTCATAACAACATTTTCAAAATTTCAAAATCTTATAACATGTCTGTGGTTTATTCCTTCATTTCAATTTCGATACGAACCAGTTACAACAGCAACTTACGTTTTTATATTATGCTTATACTTTTAGTTAGTGGTTAGTATGGTTGATTGATTAAAATAAATATACATACGTCATAAAACATGTATCATACAATAACCACTACAAAATTACAGTAATATTTAAAAACATGAACGGTCGGATGTCAGTATGCAAATAGGACCTAGATGGACCTCCTGCGGATAAATAGGAATTTTATATTCTCTCACGATCGCCGACTCAATAAGGTACTCGTAGGTACATGCATGGCTATTACATTTTCTGTATTGGAATGCGGCTAAATAAGTATGTAATTATGCATGCTGCATATTAATAATGTATGTAAATATTGTAGCGCATTAAAAATAAATACCATTCGGAATGTTTAATAATACTTACTTGCGCTATTGACTTATATGGGAAAACGGCAAACATTTTTGTTTCTTACTTCAACTTTTTTACTGATCAAATTCAGTATAAAATGTAAAAATGTTTTAAGTATTATTATTACGACTACTTAACTATTGTTTACCTTTTAGTGAATGGCATAATTATAAGAGAAATCGGCAATTTTCCGAATGTTAACTGTAGGCAAACCAAGACAGCAGTAATCATTCTATTTAATGTTACAGTTCAATTTTGGTTTATCTTATAATGCAATGATCTTTGTAGCAGTATATTAAGAGACCGCACAAGTAGAGCAGGCTACCTTCAGTAACTGTACGATCTAAAACATGACTTTTGTAAAACAATTTTCTGTTTCAATAAACGATATCTTAATACACATCCATTAAATTGGATGGTCCATTGTTTTCATTTATTAACTGTAATGGTTAGATGGTGAGCGTTCATTTCTTCGAGGACGTGGCTCTGACGACACCACAAAGGGATATAAAAATTTTCATTGCGCACATATTTTCACACGACAATCACGCTATAGGGAATAAGGATAAACAAAATACCTCCAAACAATTGGC
Source organism: Myscelus amystis hages (assembly GCA_018244895.1). Classification (NCBI taxonomy): domain Eukaryota; kingdom Metazoa; phylum Arthropoda; class Insecta; order Lepidoptera; family Hesperiidae; genus Myscelus; species Myscelus amystis. The sequence goes on along the minus strand of DWQT01005668.1, from coordinate 260 downwards.
TATTAAACCGACGCCTTGCTGGTATATTTTATTTTTATATCTATATTTTATTTTGATTATATTAATATATGTTTAATTTATATTACACGTGCACGCTTCGTGCGAACGCTCGAGTAGCGTGGCGAGGCTCGTCTGAAAATGATGTTAATGAATGCTCGAACAGTTCATTCAACACATCAACTATACCAGGGGAGGTCCAAAAGTTCGCGGAATGGAGGGGATGGAGTGAGGGTAAGTGGGCTTACTTAGCGTCATATGAA
>DWQT01005667.1:0-10126 GCA_018244895.1 Myscelus amystis hages | reverse complement strand
TTTAGTGCGTATTAATTTGGTCTAGATTAGTTCTACTTTGAAGTCGGTTTTTTTTTTGTTAAAATGTTTGTTTATATGTCTGGCAATTTGGTGACGTTGTAGTGTCCAAAACCTCTATTGATCCATTAGCGAATATCCATGGCTGCCTCTTATCAAAAATCGGAGATACTAGTTGTTTTCATATCCTCACAATTTCCAAAAGAAGCATCTTTTGTTCATACTCATAAAAGAAAGTATTTATTATGATAGAGTAAACGAACTCAACATAAGAACGTGATGTGCAAGTCAATGTTTCATAAATACGAGTATTACATAACTTATCGGCCCCAGCACAAGACCGAGATACCGGTCCAACATATTACAATCGACCTTTATGTAATGAATATGTAAAGTGCAATGACCCCGAAACAAAACCGTTGGGGGCGGAAAATTGAACAGATGCTGCTGATTCCACTACCTTTATCAGGTTACGTTGCTTCGTGAACAAGAAAGTTTCCGGGCATTCACGAAATTTCGGATGTGGTATGGCGTCGGCTGATATCCATGTGTGTCATTGTTGGTGGTATCAATCAAAGCATAATCCAATTTTGTGTCTACCTTACTATCAACATGGCGGTAGTTTTGTAAGATTAAAATTATTACCAACCATAAGATAGATTTTGCTTTGCTTGGTTTCTCATAAGCGATGGAAACCTTGTTGCGTCCCGCCTTCACACAAGCAAACCAACGAAAACCTGCACATGTTAAAGTTCTCTATAATATTGTATGGAGTGTGTGAAGTCGGCCAATCCACTTAGTCAGCGACGTAATCTAACACATTGTCATAGAAAATTATCTAACAGTATAATAATTTACGGGTTGAAAAAATTATACCACCTTCACTATTTCCATATCTCGAAGTAACCACCAGGCGCGGTATACGTCTGGACATTGATTTCCACGAATGGCATTTCGAGTGTATTGCGTTATAAAACCCCTCGCCTAAGTAGATCAGTGGTAACGGAAGAGTAATATTCAAGAATCGAACCTTCTTTGGTATGTCGCGTTTTGCAAATGCCGCCTCTTCGCTCATAGAAATATGCTTACCGTCTTATGTAAAGAGGCCCTACGGCACAGCCTAAAGCTAATGGCCCTGGTTAAAAGGTTAATTGTTTATATGATGAGTACCTGTTTTATTGGGATGCAAAATTATCTATGTAAATATTTATTTAGAAATTAACAAGCAACATTAGCTTGTTACCGGGTATGTCCAATTAGAGATCAAATGACGTGTGAAGTTTTGTAATAAAAGTATGAATTAATGGATTGAACGGTTTTAGGGTATTAAGTAAACGATGTAATTGCAGATAAATCACGGTACAAGACAAAAGAAATATCACCGCGAATTCACTCCTTAGATGTTTTCCGTTGGTGCTAAAAATAAATGTAGGCAATGGAATATACAAAGCATCGCTTGAATTCTCTGCTCCAGCAAAGAATAGGGTCAGTAGTTACTACTAAAGTTATGAAGAATGGTGTTTGCAAAGTTTCCGAGCCGGGATTCCATCCTTCATTCTGTTTAAAAAGTTAAGATACTTTACAGATACGAGGTATTTTAAAATTGAAACTACTCGTAGGATCCATAGTTTGTTCGCTTGAAACTTTAAAATGTTAACCTTAAGGTAACAGCTTAAGATTGCATTTATTTATCGTTTTCTCTGGCTATTTGACGTATCCTATGAAAATTCTTTTTAGATATGGCCATAGTATGTTTAGCGACGAGATAGAAAATATGCTGGCCTTTTACTATTATCGTCTATCTATCGATTGTTTTAATAATTCGATCGTCAGCGACCTTGGTTACTGATTCGGATTTATACGTAGAATTCCCATCTAGGATAAACATTTGTGCGAGAAATAATAATAGGGATAATTCCACGCATGACTGTCTGATTCCAAATCAGCCAATTAAATGCCTGTGTTATCGTAACCGGACAACTATTAAACACATATATACTGTCGATATAATACTTATATAGATATTTTTATTACACCCAAGCACAAAAGAAACAAATGTGCTCTTCACACAAATATTTGTCTCGGGCGAGAATCGAACCAACGACCTACGGTTCTGCTGGCACGTTCTCCAGCACTCACCCACAAAGCCAATGGACCCATTAACATAACTGTTTTTCTCCCTCGATGTATAACAATAATTATCGATACAATGCATAAAACCGCTGTATAGTTACCACAGCAACGGCTTCACGCTGTTTCGAATCAGATAGACGTAAATAAAGTTCCAAGACATAATATTATAAGCAAATTTATTCGTTACATTGTAAAGCACCGCGCCAACAAACCACAGCTGTGTATTATCGATCATCCAGAAATAAAAAAAATGTCACCACAACTAACATGATCATAGCGTTTTTCGTTCACGAGCACCAATAAGCCGTCCCGTAATTCGTTTACCGTTCAACATCCATAAAAATCCACCGAACTCGCCCCTAAAATCCTATCCAACGTAACGTAATGCAAAGCGGGAACCAGTCTACCAAAACAGATTAACATTTCCAACATTATTTGCTCGAAAGACCACTTTGAGAATGCGATGTCATATTTTATCCTCGCAAGATATACGAGTCTTATATAAAAATTTAAGCCCCGAAATCTTAAGCAATCCAGTTTCACTGTCGCCGAGTAACGAGTTGAATTTCTGCGAGATGTTATATAATGAATATAACCGGTTTTCCCCTGGACTCGTGGTCGAGTGGTTGGACTGCGAAATCGGAGGTCTTGGGTTCGATTTCCACTTAAGACATTTGTGTGACGAGCATATTTGTCTGTTCTGTGTCGGAGTTAAATAAAAATACTTACATAAGATTTATAACATACGTATTTACGTATGTTTATCAGCTGTCCGGTTACCATAACACAGTAATTGAATTGCCTAATTTGGAACCAGGTAACCGTGGAATTTTAAAAAAGTATCAACACAATACCCTGAATCACGTAATAATATAATGGAGTTCTTTTGTAAAATGAAAATTGTAATAAAGTACTTTCCTTACATTATGTAAACCTCCTAGTAATTTCCTTCAACTTTATATACAATACCTAATTCACAAACGCACATTACTAAAAAGCCAACGTTACGTCCCGAATTTTATACTTGAAAGAAGTCAGAATCTGAAGTAACCTTTCACCCATATAGCATATAGAACAATATATCTAGTACATCAATTATATCTTCAGTTCTTTAATTTAATCTAGGGTTGAAGCGGATTCTTCTAATAGTTTAATTAAGATGGTCACAGTTTACAAATTTGCATCTACAGTAATTAGTTCAAGGGTTCCTTTGAAGCATAGTTCAGCAGTTTAAACCTTCTAATACATAGAAACTTTACATAGAAACGTTAGCCAAATGACTAAGTAGAGTTAATTTAAAGTTGTACCATTCTCTAAGCAAATGGTCCTTCAGAGCTCCACATTTTGTTATTAAGACATACTACGATGTGAGTTTTCGAGGTAATAGTTTAATTGATTGCGAATTACTCGCTCTTCGTATATCTCTAGCAGTGTTCCGAGTTACCATAACAGGTGTACGAGGTAATCCTGATGGGTTATAGAAACAGGGATGTTTACATAATCCAGTATTCCGGATATCCGGGGCACAGAAGGGTGCGCCCGCAGCGAATCTTTCACGGGTAATAATCCGTATGAGATTAACAGATGTAATAGGAAATGATTACGAGAATTCGATAAAATAATAAATAGATTAAAGGGAAAACCGCTTGGTTTTGATGTGACGCTATGAAAATATGACCGGTAATGTAACATACATTACCGGTACGAGTATATGTGAGCAAATACGGATACATTTTTATCTTACCGATTTTTTGTTACTGATAAAAATTTATCGTGCAACTGTATCATTAATTAGATACAAGTTAAACTAGTTGCTGTATAATACAAAACGGTTCAATCAATTCCAACCGATTCTAAAAAGTAGTAATTACAATTGATTTTAATGAGTAATAATTACAATTGATTTTAATAAGTAATAATTACAATTGATTCTAATGAGTAATAATTCCATCTGATTCTAACAAGTAATAATTACAATTTATTCTAACAAGTAAAAATTCCAACTGATGCTAATAAGTGTAGCCTAATAGATATGGCTCCGTTTACGGGGTACCAATTTCCAAAATGACTGATGCCTACCAAATCGCTAGTAATTTCTCGAGCAATAAAATTTTTGTTACATCCGACCGATCGACACTTGACTGCACCTGTCGCTAGCTGGTATTTGTGTTGGAGTCTAATAGTAAAATTAAACAAATCTTAAAACGTCCGGGCAAACTTTGAAAGCACACATTTTAATAAATAATCGCTTGTACGCTGTAAAAGGCAAAACGTCGATTGAAATAATAATTCTGTAAGATCTTCAAATATACCCATATTTGTGCAAATAAACGTCTTTGTTTTTGTCAAAACACCACCAATATAATACCGAGTATTCACGTTTAAATGTTAATCACTGATTGGCTAAAATAAAAATATACTTCCAAGCAGCAATGTTTTGTTTTCATCATCACACCGATGATAGCACCTGCTTGAACTTATCAATTCCAATCAGCCTAATCCAGGTAGGGCTTAACTGCCCATCTTCCGGCTTTACATAAGCCCTTTTATAATAGCGACATGTCAACCAACAGCCAGACCAACATATGCCCGATTTCATAGTTAAACGACCACATGAATACGACAGGATTTGCCAATCTGCTTTACTCGTATTTTGTTATTCCCGCCATTAAAATTTTACCGTACGGTCGATATTAAAAATATAGGGGAGGTATTAAGCTGAAATTGTCATATCGGATGGTGACGTTGAATTTTTGACGTTTGCATATTCGGATTTAATTTGGACACGGTTTAAATATTGGGCGTAGTTTGTTATGTTATACGTAAAATATACCTATTAATGTAACAGTTTATGATGATCGCAATCCCTTTTATACCCTAAGCAAAGGTCTATTTAAAGGTTTATTCCATCACACTGCTCTTGTTATTCACCACAAATGGTCAATCATTCAAATGTTGACCCTGCCTCGATTAACTTTACAGATCATTTGCAATTTGCAACCTACACATTTGTATGTACGAGTACTTATCTCTTATTGAAATTATTTCGTATATAACAAGCACGTAAGAAATAAAGATAGATAGAAAGAAGGAAACATTTATTGCTGCTAATAACATTAACGCGTACTTGCACATAAGATAGCGCCTGTATTTTTATCATTCAACACATAAATCAGATTAAAAATATAAACTACATAGCTAAATAACGCCGAGGACTGAAAGCCTTATTTCTTCATCCCAAGCAATATTAAAGATAAATTATTACGGCAAATACAAGGTAATAAATGAGATTTTTAATATGTGCGTACTCGAGACGTTAACGATCCCTTAACGTCGCTACAAAAATGAAGAGGCTGCAAAATGAAACTCCCAGTTTAATTCTTTAATGAGTACCCATGTCAACAAAATTAAATCTTCAAGAGGCAAATATTAGAAACTTCATGCAAGTATCCGCGGGCCGTTGTATACACTTGGGGACCAGAAAAGTATGATGTGATAATAAAAAATTCAATATTCGGAAATGTAACAAACATGTTTTTTTAACATGTACTGAGAACGAAGATTTTGAATCGTTAAACTGCCTTACTCGATTTTATTTTATGAATCAATTTGTCCATTGACTTACGAGTACATGTACAGTTTTATTTCAAGCATTGAAATTATGACACTAATTTCACAAATATGGTAAGATATTTTAATTAGATTGCAAGTTAACCTAAAATTATGTATTCATTAGGCTTAGGACATTTCATGGATGTAATGTGACTTAGTTCAGCTATTATTAATGATTGGATCGAATTAAATAAAGTCATCAGTGCTTTCGGCCCGTGGTATACAAATATTAATAACGTTTAAAGACATTTTGTAATAAAATAGCGAGTTACGTTATTGAATTTTCCAATGTATCGTCATGCGGTTGAGTATTTCCCCGGCGTCGTATTAAAGGCTTATTTCAATTAAATGTAGTCGTTATTAATTTTGGCATCCAGTATACGAAGACAAATTTGTTTAAAGCATTTTTGCAACGAACGAGCAAGTCGTTTTGCTCTTGGCTGTTTCCTTCAATTTTTGTTATCTCTTTTTTATTTTTTAATGTGAAGAGAGTAGCAAATGACAGATGTCACATGTAGTTGATACCGTTCATGGACCAACCTATAATAGGTTTAGGAATGGTACTATTAATGTGAAATTAGTAAAAGGTGTTAGTTAATTACTGTGTATTCTTCAGTAACACAACTGCTTTCCTGGGACTGTTTTAGTGATAGACACATTACTTGTAAAGATTATTACAGTTAGTAAGTCCGCTCTATCAGACACTTGAAGACTATATACTTGAAGACCATAGACCCTTGAAGACTGTGTATATGCTTGAAGTCACTTTAAGTATATACATCACCAGTAAATGTGATTATCATTAATTCTGGCGTGCAGTATACAAAGACAACTTTCGTGTAAAGGAGTTTTGCAATAAGCGAGCTATTGCGTTATTGAATTTTCTAAAGTGTCTTCACACAGTTGAGTGTTCCCAACCGCAGTGTTTAAAACCTCGGCTGAAGGCTTCAGCGGGATTCGGTTATGAGAGTAAATTTTATCTCCTTCATTAACAATGGTATTGTGACTTATAATGTTTGTATATTAAAAATATAATTTCCCTGTATTAAATATGTATGTCACATTTAAAATTCAATCTGTTTTACTCATTATACCGAATGTAGGTGAATATACGCTTGGTTCATGTCAAAAAATTTCACAATTATACACACAATGTTTTATAATTTAATTCGAAAAATTAAAATACTATATATGTACATCCAAAAGGTTGCGAATATACAATTATTTGCAACGTTTCATCCTAATATTGCCTCAACTTAAAACGGACATGAGATTTTACACCGATAAAATTCAAAACTACATTTGTAAAGTAGAACAAGCTACCCTCACTAAAGCGGTGTAAAATTTTCAGAGATGAAATTCCCTCGTTTGTACTACAAATGTCTCGAGTAGCACATAACGGGTAGAAACTGGCTGTTTCATTAAGACAATGGGCTTAAATTGCAGTGGTAGACAGACGGACGGAAACGTATGGCTGCGGGCGAGAAGCGACAGCGTTTATCTGTTAATTAATTAATAATAATTCATTTTTGGAACGAAGTTCCTAATCGCGCGTTGCGAAGGAGGCTAGACGGAAAAAAATCAGACGAAATATTTAGACGAAAAGTTAATTAATCGAAAGGAACTTCGTTCCATCCGGGTGTCCCTTGACACCTCTCTTGTGTTTTAATTGTTATGCGTTTGTTTATATTCTTGCGAATCTCCGACGCGAAAATCTCGTTCTCAGTTAACGGATCTACATAAAAATTTCGTTATTGACAGCAGATTTAGTTTCATTTGTATTCAGATATATTACATCAAAATCTTAAGGGTTCATCAGATGTTTTTGTAGGGATTTCAGTGTTTTTTTCCTCTGAGTCATATAATGTTTGTTACATGAAAGTACAATAATGTAAAACAGGAATGCGATATCCTTCGAAACCACCCAAGGGGATGACTTGAATGACAAAGAAGAGGCGATTCATTGATTCATATATGTATATACCATTTTCACGCAAACAATTTTTTATTTTATTATATTGAAGTAACAGACGAGCATGCAGTCCACCCGATGGTAAGTGGCTACTGCCGCCCATGGACATTTGACATCGACGCCAGATAAGATTAGATTGCTATCTCAAGTCGACCACAGTTGCGCCGCTACCCCTGAGGACTAAGGTGGAATGCCTGGAGAAATTATGTCTCCCTTACCACACCCTTCAAACTACACAGCAGCGCTTAACACTGCTTAATATGTTAAAAATCTTACGTAACTACATAAATACTTGATTTATACAATGTTACGAATGTGTCACACAGCTTGTGATGGTGCAACCGCTGGCGCTCGTAACTTGTACCATATGTCGAGATACTGAGCGAAATAGGGGTATAGTTAATTCCTGGTCGCGGAAATAACGCCCATTAGTCAACTGCAACAGAACACAGTTTAATGAAGCATCATATCAGTTAGTACGAGTATGTGCTTCTATTTGGCTAGTACGAGTTTTTTCGCGAGATATTCTTTTTCACCCTTTATCGGTCCACTAGACCAGGTCTCGTCTCATAGTTAGAGTTTTATGCTTCACTCACCACCACTGGCCAAGTGCGGATGTAAAATTTACTAAGCTTTCAAACATAAAATAGGTAGTATAATGCATTCCTCTTAACGGCATTACATATATAACAATAAGGCAAGTAAAGTTGCGGCATTGCGGCAAAAATAGCTTAATTGACAGCGCAATCAATACAAAGCCTTCATCATTATACTCGTAGTATCTACTCTCCACGCATGGCCTCGGGCAGTTCTACACCCTGCGAATCGATTGTTGCTAGAAAAATGATTTTTGGCATATAAGGTGTGCCGGCCCTATTATACATTATATACATATATTATTATATATAGAAACAATCGTCTCAATAAAAACAATTCCCCAACTGCACCCAGACTTACTAACTGGTATTCTCTTACAAATCAACTAGAACCTTAAAATAACTTATATTAATATGAATAATAGATATTTATTTAGGGTGCTACAGCCTAGGTTGCATCCCGCTTTCCATCAGGCGGGATAGCAATCAAACGGGAGGCTATAGCTAGGTAAAATTAAAATAACACTAAGTATCTTATCACACATGTCTTTAAACGATAATCGCCACTTGTGTTGCCAGCTCATTGTCTACTGTCCTCATGTAAAACAAACTCGTTGACTACATGAAACTTGTGTAACATTTAACATGTGTAACATGTACCATATAACACGTAACATGTGTAACATTTATTCATGTAATCTTCAATGAGTGTAGGCAAATCACAGACCTAAAATATTGATTCACTATTGCGCCAAAATTCAAGTTAATCTAAAATAAATTCATAAACAGGATGCTTAATAAATGAAAATACCTTACCTAACCCACATTTTGGTAAATTTTCAAATGGAATATCCTCGAAACAGCTTACGATTGCTCGCCATTTTGGCACATAATATTAATTGAGCGCTTATATATTCCGAACGAGTATATTAAAATCGGTAAGACAAGCACGAAATATCGTCGGATGCAAGACGAATACTAAATAAAAATAACCGAACAGAATTATATTGATCGTAATCAGCGCGTATTGATACATATTATTTCATTCCAAGGAAATAATTTATTTCGTTTTTCATATATTTCATACACAACAGTTTCGCTTTGACGTTCTCCGATGAAAGAGACTGAGACATGTGGAAATAAAAATGTCTTTCACAGACAGTTAAACGAAAAGGATAGAAGATAGAATCGCTAATGTGGATAGCTTATTACATCTTACATTAACTTAAAAACAAAAAAAGACATTGATCGTACTATAAAAGTAAGCATGTCATATAAAGTAATATAATAAAAAATAAGTTTTTTTTCTCGTTTAACCTTTCAACCGCTTTCCTTTGGCTATAAACCTCATCGGGAATTCAGTGTTTCGTCCAGACACATCTAAGTCCAGAACTGGACCAAAGTCCTCTGATCATAAAGAACCTCATAATAGGACGGCGTTTCGAAATGTGTTCAAATTGTTCTCTCGATATATTCGCGATAACGTGTCGAACAACATGCTTGGCGATGCAAAGATAATTACTGTGCAACCGCTTTACCACTGCTGAGCGATAAAGTAGGAGACTGTGCAATATTATCGTGCTGCGGTCCAATTGTTAATGAATGCCTATAGCTCTTCCTTAATTATCTTTGTGCAAAAAATTTAACGAATAGAACTTTTAAGCTTTTCTTACAGTTTGTGGTTTAAAAGCAGAATAAGTGCTTTCGATTTAATAATTACGTAATCTTTACACAGCATAAAACAAAGTCGCTTTCGCTTCCTGTCCCTTTGTATGCGCAGATGTTTAAAACTACGCAACGGATTTTGATGCGTTTT
>DWQT01005666.1:0-10126 GCA_018244895.1 Myscelus amystis hages | reverse complement strand
GTGTTCATACAGAGACATTCGATGTATACACTGAGTGTACGGTGTATAGTGTCGTAGTCTGAACCGGCCTTAACATTGATATTTTACTGTAAATATTTATGTTTTAGCCTTGTAAGAATAGTAAAATTAAGATATAAAACACTCAAAAAGACTAGCTGCTTTAAAATTATCGATACAATTGAAAGTAATAGCCCCATCGCTATAAGAAGCAACAATCTCTAGAAGAAAACATCGCGGCGAACAATCGGAAAGAGTCCACATATTTGCGCGCGGCCGCGTGCTGTGGGCCGGGCATTCCTCGGGCAGGGGCAGCGATGTCAACATGTCCAGTGACGGCTCGGTCAGCTCGCGGCTCAGCCAGTTCGGACTGTACCGCACCATAGACGCGAGGACCGAGGACTTCCTCAACCTGTCCAAGAAGCGGCAGATCAGACAGGGATGCGTGTGCGCGGCCATTTCCACCGCGCTTACCGTCATCGTTGTAGTTGTAAGTATTACACGTATTTTGTGGTGTGGTGCGACCCTTATTTTTAGTGTCCGTAATGATCCCTAATTTTGAATGTTCATTTAATACTTGTTTGCAATTTCTGTGTTATTAATGAATGTTTATGTTTTTGCGTGTCGTGCTGTATAACAATTGTTGTTACGGATTTGTTTGAATACGACTGATACGACTACAGTTTAATTTGAATGGAAACAGTATTTATAGTCAATTAATTAGTTAAAAATATGGCAAACGTTTCTCATGTTTTAAAGAAATAAAAACTACTACGTACTGATATTAAAAATATTAAGTAACTTATTTAAAAATTTACCCAAATTTGGCTTATTTCACGCTATGTTAAGCGGTAAATAAATAATTTTTATCTTTTTCTTATCACATAAGCTTCATGTCAGCGTTGCAGGCTATGTCCTCAACCCTTATTATTCTAAAAACCCTTTTAATATATTTCTGTACTGAGCGAGAATATTTATGTTCGGGTGTTAAACTACCTATATAAGTATTTAGATACTTTTTTATGTTCATATCGTATCAGCTGTCAACATAACACAGGCTGTGCTTCATTTGGTATCAGAGGGACCGAGTGGTAAATTTTCCTCGGATATTATCAAACTTCCTTGGTGCATTTCATCCAGCTAATCTTAGGCTGGCCCCGGAGTCCAGCCCTCAAGCTTACCAGATGCAATTCGAGACCACCAAAGCCTCAAATCACTAGTCCAAGTTTCTCCAATTAGAAGCTAATAATAATGCGATATTAACATACGTAATTATATTCATAGAAAGTCATATCAACGCGCGTTCGATCCATTAGCGTTTGCCTATTCGATTTTACATGCATTATTCTAAACAAATATATTCACATATTTGCGTAAAATATCTTTTTTAAATAAACACAGTGCGTCTTTTATTCGTGTTATAAGTATTCAATATTCGTTACATATATACATGTGACACCACATGCAAAAGAATTTATTAAAGTTCGCTTTTTAGTGACGATGGTTTGATTTATTGTAGGATATGTCGAAGAGAAATTCGCAGAAACAGCAGGAGAGATTAAAAAACGTTAGTGTAACGAGCGGGTAGGAAACGGCCGCAGTAATTATCGTCAGCGAAACGCCGCTTCGACGTAATGTGACATGCGCGTGCGCAACGCCACAGACTCGAAAATATCTAGACAAACCTCCATATAAAAAAGTACGAAGAAAATTTTTTTGTAATTCGACATATTGTCTCTCAATCTACATCGCATACTTTTACTAAACATTTTGATAGAAATGCCCAAAATTTGTTGTAAAATTAACGATTTAATATCACTTTTAATGTCCCAAGTTAATTTCTAAATTAGTTGTAGTGCGCTTATAAGAAATAACGACACATAAATCTGAATTTAGGACGAATTATTCTACTGTATATGTTTAAACAACATTTTCAAATAACTCCTCAAACAAGCATTAGCAAATTTGATTTTCTTCTTTCAAACATTTTCTCCGATAACTCAGATATACGTATATTTACCTTAGCTCAAAGAGTCTTTTTAAACAGGGAAACGGCACAAATGCATATTTCTAAATACAAAAATATTATCAACTTCAGCAATCTCTTGATATAATGTGTCTTTTGTATAATAAGAATTGATTATACATGTCTAGACTCATCTAAACTCTACGCGAGCATTTGTTTATGTGCGTGACGATGTCTTTAATACAGCTATTGTTTAATAATCGCCATCTTTGATCTGTCACAACATATTTGTTTGCTATCAACATCGGAATGCTGAACTGGAACAATCATCATTAAAGTTTGTGCAGGCGACATGCACATGAAATATAACTATAGATTTACCCGCGAATATTGATTTTACTACATGTAACATAAGCTATCTCTCAATAAAAGTTTCACTAAAATCAGACAACGTGTTTCCATTACAGAGCAAATTAAGACTGAAAAGACTATTACGTCCATTATCATTAACACCCGTTTAGTTAATAATACACTAGTATCATACTAATTTTAATTAATATCAGATAGTGTTAACTTTTTTGTTACTGAAGTGAATTTGTTTTTCTTTTTGTGTTAACTATTTTTGTGTTATATGGTAAGTATATCTGTTGTTAGATTAAAATTTTGTCCTCTAATAATTACATACATACAACATTGCTTTTCATTGACAATATCAATTTTAATACTCGCTACATGCTCTTATACAAACACAAAAATCGTGTACTAACAGTTCGTACTCGCTAATGCAACAGAAAACCGTATGTATTTAAAAGGGTTTTAATAATTTTATTGTTTGTTTTTCAGGTAGTTATTCTTGTTTACGAATACAACGTTGTTAAAGAAGCTCGCAAGACTAACAGCAAACCGAACTGGTTCGTGAACAGTAGCGTAGACTTCCCAGTTTTAGAAGAAAATTACAACGATGCAAATATAAAAATTGACGGCATCACAATCAAAATACTTCCAATATTACTAAAAGCGCTCAAACAAATAAGATACATAGAAAACATAATGGAAGACGCCACCAGTCTTCGTCCCACATACGACATAAGTGACACTACTGATGTGACGTATACGAAAAATATATTCGCTGACACTAGAAACTGGATGAAAATACCAGACTCCCGGCTCTATACAATTGAATACAAAACTTCCCCGATACTGTATTACAAAAATCCGACTAGGAACGTCGAATACTTCACAAAAATAAGGAAAATAAGAGACTATCAAAGGATACTGAATTATGTCGATAAAATGATAAGTGAGAAAAATTCTATCGGTTCAACACAGCCTATGAATAGTTTTAGCCATACCGATAATCCACTGCAATCTACCCCAACCACGACGAAGCGCAATTTAGTCAAAAAAAACAAAAAACCGCATACGAAAAGTACAAAGACGTCAACACAAGAGAAAAAATCAAATTGCGGATGCCCACACAAACCAACTGAACTTATGAAAAAACTATTCGCTGGTATTCAGCAACTGTTGACGTATTTTTCTCGGTCACCTTCAAATAATACTCACGTAGTCCATGATTGTTATGATCCAATTAAAACAAAAGACGGTAGATCTGAGAAAAGCATCTATACAACTACGACAATAAACAATAATGATGTCATTGAACCGGAAATAACGGAGCCAACAGTTTACAAAACCTTCCTTAATAAACATAAATACACAGTAGATTTGATGCCAATAAATCACGATATACGAAGAGAACATACTCTTAACACTATCATTAATTTTATAAAACCGAATAATAATAAACAAATTTATTATGATGAAAACTTTGAATCGCGCGAGACTAATAGCGAGATCCGTAATTACTTTGGGCCGTCAACCAATTTTGATATAATAAAAGAGACAAGTACTGAAATAATACCAATTTACACAAGTAATACTAAAGCCCCGAGCGATGCTGTTACTACAGTAGCGGATTATATTCTACAGAAAGGTACTTACGATATATCAGCCGAAATAAAATCGTTTTTTAAAATACTTTCCGATAATGATTATTCTGACACTGTTGATTATACAAAAACAAATGCAAACAGGTCAGATAATTTGAGCAAACTTGACGCTCGAAGCACAGAATTAATTAAAACTAAAATTATACCTGAAGACAAAAATAACACCCAAGATATACCTTTTGATACAGATGAAACTGAAAAGAATTCAACGACGTATCAATTTAAAGGCATGAAACCAAATAACAAAATCTATGATAATATTACAGGAATGCGTAAATTAGGTAAGCTTGTTGCTGAAAACAACAGCTCAAATTATTTGCCAATGCTATATCGATATACTGCAATTTTAAACACAACTGTAGCTAAAACAACAGAAGCCACAACAGTTGCTAAATATAATGTGACATCTTTACCTTTAACTACCGAGAAAGCTATATCTATAGCTAAAAATGAAAATATATCCTATAAACAGAACACAACGATCACTAAACACCAAGAAAATAAACATAAAAATACCGATAGTATTATTTTAAAACGAGAATTTTTAGCAAAATTGAAAGGAACGGCATCAACAGAAACAACTTTAAAACAAATAGAGGAAGCAATAAAGATATTAAACAAGGAAACGACACCGAAACAAGCTGATAAATTCGTATTGCCCGATAACACGTACCAGTGGGAATCGGTAAAGTTGGACGAGCACACAACTTCTATAAAATCCATTATCCCGGAACACAGATCAACATATCTGGAAATGCAGAGGAATGATTATCCGGCAAAACGCGATGAAAATCAAGATTATGATAATTACATTTTGGATTAGCATAAATTATATTGTAATGTTGTATATTGAGCTATTAAATTACCGTCTGATTATAATCGTGATTTAAACAATGAGTCGTCACAATAAGATATTGTTTTGATTTTCATTTTCACCTCCAATATTAAGACCACATTACGTAACTAAGAACATGTGTAAGTTTTGACGATAAAATGTGTCATGGCCGCAAGTCCTTAAAGTTAAGATATTGATTTTCCGTATCAATGTTAGGAATTGGTCACCTTCAATGAATATCATTACAGTTCGTTACACTTTTAAGTTGCTAGTTATAAGTTATAGCTAATAGAAAACTACCTAGTTTACTCGCCTTCCGATGCGGGTGATGTGTGAGGAGAACTCTCACTTACTGTAATTTTTGCAACCTACATCACATACACTAAAGATTACCTAATGCGTTAATGTCCATTTAATTTTTTTTCATATACTTTGTATTGAAACATAAAAAGCGTGCCCTAATTAAGCTCTGGTGATTAAAATTTAGCAATGTCTAGAGAAAAAGCCAGTAAGTTTGCCTTCTTACGAGCTGAGTTAAAAAAATACAAAAAGTAATATTTTTTGTTTTCTTTTTCCAGATAGTTCTACTAATCTACGAATATATGATTGTTGTAGAAACAAGTATAGTACAAAATAGAAGGAATCTAAAAAGAAATAGAACAATTGGAGGAAATGATCATCCCATTGCAGATAGGTTGGATCGCGCGTATTTTGGGTTTGATCAAGACTACTACGAAAGAATGCCACTTCTTGTGAACGCCATGCAAGAAAATAGTTACTTGGATCCTTCTACAGAAATATTTGAAGCTTCGCATAAAAACAGACGACATCCAGATTTAAGATACATAAAAATAACAACAGAAAACTACCGAGCAGTCAGGAGAACTAGTCCACGACCGTTTCTTTATGAATATAAAAATCCTATACCAGCTCCTTTTAGTAAAACACATAGCAAATTGTACGCATCAAGAAGTTGGGTAGAGAGCTACCGGAACGCACAGAGATTAAAGAATCTCAATGAAATTATAAAATATCTAGAGAAAACTGTGAATGCCAAGTTCAGCGATTTAAAAACGCAAGCCAGTGCTAGAATTGCCTTTTCTGGTATTTACCTGGAACCTTTAGCGGGTGTGGATACAGGATCACATGACTTAACAGCAGAAGAATCAGTTAAAAATGAGTATAAATCGAACCACCAATTTGATCCTTTATACACATTTAAGCCAGACCATCCTGGGGAAATTAATTTGTTAGCTGAGGGTTTAAAATTTGGACCATCAGATTTTATAAATGAAATCCCACCCACAGTTCCAATATTTAGACCTATATCGAATCGTAAAAGAAATTGCTATGGAAATGTGTGTAATGATGACGAAAAGAATACTGTAAAATCATTTAATTCAAATAGAAACGAAAACGTAGATTTGAAAAATCTACATACGCTTAATTCGTTCGGATTAATGCTCAATTTATACCCGATTCATGCCACAAAATCGACTGATGCAGATACATTATCGAGTGCTTCGACTGATTTAGATAAAATTTATATAACAACATCACGACCAAAAATTCAGTTCAGAAGAAAATCATCTTATCCTGTAAGACGAACGTCCACGAGAAGTAAGCCACGATTTTCAAGCACAGCGAAACATAGCAAAAACCCCATATCCAGAACTCGTAATACACCTCCATATAACAATGTCGAATCAACAACGATTCCTAAAATGATAGTCCATCTCAACGTGTTTTCAGTAGATAAAGAGGTCGATAAGATTGAAAATGTAACCGAAACTTTGTTTTCTAATCCGCCTGGTACTACAACATCTACGACCAGCACTCATAGAGCAGTGATAGAAGATTATCCTATACTAAATTCTTCTCACGTCCAAGACTACCATGTTGGAAGTTCCGGAATTATTCCTATTGAAGAAAGGACTCCGTCACCTCCAACATGGCCCATCGTGACTCCCATTATACCTCTATTCGATACAACAACTATAACCAGCGAACCTCCAAGAACCGAACCACCAGAAGTGTTCAAATTTAGTCCAGAAGATGCTAAGATACCCGACGAGTATTTGAATGTGCATAAAAATGATAAAAAACAATCGGAATCAAGCGAATTCGGTCGCCATTCAAACGTGCTCTTAGAAAATAAGATAAATGATGTAGAAGCTAGAACGCTTGTGGTAAAACTAAAAAAATATGGTACGTCAAGCGAAGAATCCACGACAGAGTCGGATGAAGATTACGAAGAGGTGACACAAACGTACGTGCCGCAGATAAATGGGCATTATAGAAATTTGTTACATAAAAGTTTAAGCACATTATTGAGGGAAAATTCAGAGAGATATAGAAGGAAATTAGAAAAATCAATTTCGAGCATTCGTAAATCTACCTACGTGCCGATGTATGTAAACATTAAAAGAAACCACACCAGTACAGAATTTGATGACAATGAGTAAATATCGGACGGTCTCTTTACTATTGTATTAATTCATTACAATATTCGTTATGCTATGACTATCCCACCGACTTGTTTATACAATTTTTGCTGTGAATTCTTTACAATCTTAAAGTTTTTACTATTTTGTTCTGTATTTAATGTACGAGTACCAATGTTACCTAATAAAAAAATGTTTGCTATCATTTACTGAGTGTTATATAAGGAGTTCTTTAATATGACGCCACCAAAAAAATTGCCTCTTAGGAGTACTAAACAAAATGATACAGGGTTTCATTAAAAGAGGTTACACGATTCACATATGAGACACATTAAAGATTACATTTATTCCAAATTTAATTTTTTTTTATACCCCATTTAATATTAAGAACGATTTAGGCCACAGTCTAGGACGCTGGCCAAGGGCGGTTTGGTACACTTCACCCACCTCAGAAAATATTGTATACTTTATAACATCTGTAAAGTGTGCAGGTTTCCTCACGATGTTTTCCTTCACCGTTATAGTAATTGCTATTTTAATGTTAGTTATAAAACGCACGTAAGAAGGCACAGGTGCATGCAAGAATCGAATCCAGACCCCCGAAGCGGCAGGCTGCATTTGCAACCACTATGCTACCACTGCTTGCCAATACTTATATAGTCAAATATATTAGATTTATAGTTATTTAAAATCTTACCTTGCGATTTGGTCAATTTGAGATTAATGCAGAATCTTATCTACAATTCCATTATCCTGTGGGATTACTGGCTAATAAACCTCCATTATCCTCTTAGTAGGCACATTTTTTATGTATGAGCAATACTAATAGTCTGCTTTAAGTGTATTCTATAAAGTTTGTGTAGAAAATATGTTAGGAATGTTTATCAGCTGTTTGATAACCATAATATTATGAGCTCTGGTTGGGAATTTGACGGATGTTTCTTCGCACAGATAAAACATAACAAATAAATTATTGCGTTGACGTACCGATCTAAACGATTTGCATACAAAATAGGTTGACAAACAGTAATTATGCAAAATTAGCTGAACGGTTACCTAAATGCTACCTGTTACCTTTATTTGCATTCAGTGAATTTTTATCGATTCCGCTCCGATTACCGTTCTATTGTAACTTCGTTATTCAAACTTTACATAAATCCGACATGTTTTTATTTGGTATTACCAAATGACTGTCTATTGACGATTGCCGATGTTTCTAACTGCATTTTTTTGTTAAGTAATGAACGTACATTACATTTCAACGCCATATAGTACATAGAAATCATTTCACATACCTGCCTACGTTGTTTTTTACTCTCATGACCTTAATGCAACTATTTCAATCGCCCTTTAAAAATGACCTAACTGCATTTGTCTCTCTTCTACGCACACGTTTCCGCCTTTGCCATCTCAGTTCACGCATCTTAAGAAAAACCCCGTTACTTTTACCTGTGCAAAAAGGTATTATCTGCAGATGTTGGGCGAGAGAGCTGACAGAATAGCGTTATCCCGTTTTTTCTTATAGCTTGCATGCGGAAAGAAGAGGAAGGGAGAAACGTGTAATACAATTCCAGTCGCAGAGACCGGTGGTGCAAGTTTTTGACAGTACGTTTCAAACTTAGCGGTGTAGTGTGTTCAAGATAAAGATGTTTTGTATAAAATAATTTTTAAATTGTATTTATTTGTTGTGTATTTATAAATGAGTGCGGAGTATGTTTTTGTGGTGTGTTACGTGATATTTTGTGTTGGATTGGCCGTATAATTTAAAAACAAGGTGCGTATTTGGGAATAACGGTTAGCAAAAGTTCTATTGAATTGCGGAACTTTCTTCGTTAGTCATCAAGGACATTGTTTGTGACATACAAATAGGTACTTACTCGAATTAACTGAACGTATGACCTTGTTTAAGTTATCCGTAGATACACTGGAAAAGCTTTATATCGACTATGATATTTACTTAAATTAAGTAATTATTGGACAACGTACACACAAATTACAAATACATCTATTCCTACGAAGATTATTATCTCAGTTATGACTCCTTTACCTGTCTCGTTATAGGTACTTAGTTATTATAATTAGGTATATTATATAAGCAATTGTATTTAGAAACTGTGACTAGCTAGCTATGTACTGTTACTTAACATAGCAGAATAATTAGAAATTAAACGAACTTACCCAAGTGTGGTTCCATGTTAATTGAACGAGCTACAGAGTCACGAAATAATATTTAATTTAATATCGTTGCAGCGGTTATATCCCACTGCTGGGCTCGGGTCTCCCAGGTTTGTGGGAAGCTCGGACCAAAAACCATGTCTAGGGGTATAAAAACTAAGAATAATATTAATTAGGTACAATAATCTCAACCAATTGCTTAAAGTGTTCTACAAAATACGAGATTTGACATAGTATAATTTTTTTATTAAATTTACTCGGTATAAATGATTGGTAAACATATTACAAAATAGTACGTTTCAAAATGATCTATCAGATACACCCACAAAATGTGTGCATCGCGTGAGCAAATTTTATTTTTGTATCGTTTAAGGCCTTAATTAACGACTTATTGTATTAAGGCTCATTTAGGAAAACAAAAGGGACTGTCATACATTAAAACATTACGCGGCTGTGATTATTACGAGACACAGATCTGATTCCTCCGTTATTTCTTAGGAAAGCATTCTTATGGTACGTTCAGACTACGACAGAAATTCTGACATAAATGTCAGACATTTGTCTGTACTTTTTACACTTATACGGAATTTTCCACATAAAATTCATTTTATGCATTAAAGCGCGATGCAGTGTATATGAAAATGTCAAACGTGACGGAAACTTGTCAACTACACTAAACACTTGAACGCAACGTGTT
>DWQT01005665.1:0-10126 GCA_018244895.1 Myscelus amystis hages | reverse complement strand
ACCCTCTATGTGTGTGCCAAATTTCATGGAAATCGGTTCAGCAGTTTTTGCGTGAAAGAGTAACAAACAAACAAACATACAAACTTTCGCATTTATAATATTAGTAGGATGTTTATCAACTGCCCGGTTACCGTAACAGAGGCGTTTAGTTGCCTAATATGGAATGGAATAGCCTTCCGTAAAATTATTCCAATTATTATTATTATTAATACTTTTATCATTCGCTCACTATACGTACGTGAGTAATGTTCTTGTTGCAGCTTCAAAGTCTCTACAAGCAATATTGGTAATTGCGTTTTTGTATGTACGTCGCGTCGCTTCTGTATGCTGTGTTATCGGGGCCTCGTTCTATGAAAATAAGGTCGCGTTCAAGCGTGGTATTTTTGTGAAACGTTCCCATGAGCGGTTGCGAGCAAAAACTCGTGCCGCCGCCTTCGCCGCATTCCGACGCACCGTGTCGCACTGTCTCACCGCCCGCGCCCGCGCCCGCTCCGCTGGCGAACATTTGCTGCGGCAAATTTTGAAGAAGAGTTACGAGGCTGTCTACATCAGGTACGATATCTACGTCTGTGCGAATTTTAGCACTGAATAAATTATATCTTTAGACATGACATTTAAATACTTAGATATCATGTTTTGACATCCTTCAGCAGTCAACCGCGTTACCCAATATTTGAAGATATCATTTCCTGGTCTAAAAGTAGTTTGAACTAATACACGCCGACTCAGATTACATTGCCGATTGACAGCTTCATAATATTGCAATTTGATTATAATTATATTGGAAGGCGGCCAAAACAATAAGAAAAACGAAAGTGTTGGCAGCAGGCAGGCTCGTGAGATTTTTCATAAGCAATCTAAAACTGATTTTCCCACACAATCTGCAGGTAATCTAATAACTTCTAAACGAATTTGTTAAATGTAGAAGAGAAGAAAAAAGTTTGCCTGAAATCCAAATTATCTGCTTACCGCTACGGCGTATTTTCAATCATTTTGTAAAAATGAAAACATATTTTTATAAAACATTGTAGGTATGTTGAATATTCGTAAATAGTGATTTATCTGATATGGTGAATAAAACTTTTGGTGAAATTCCAAATGACGAGAGAAAAACACAGAGCAACATTTGACGACATTAAAGATAATATTGGCGTGTGAAATGATTTAGGTTTTGTGTAAATAACACGGAGTAAAGACAGAAAACGAAGAAAGTACTAAATTGAAGGAAGACTACTCGATCACAAATGATAATATAGAAAATGCTAACTTTGTAGAGATTGGTCTCGTTAGTGAGCAGGAAACTGCGCTAAAACTGAGCTAGCATTGACCTATGTTACATTAAATAATTTGAAAATGTTTAACACTTTTTGATTCATATCATTCATTGGCTGCATTGGTACAGTCTTTTTCGATCATTCAAATGCATATGGTAACTGTGAAAGCAGTTATTTACAGAACACATGAATAGATAAGCGACGCAATTAATTTATAAACCACGTCCATCAAACACGTGGACGTTGAATAATTTATATCCAAAATGGCAGCCTTCGTGCAAAGCAGGTAAGAAAAAATGTATTACATGCATTCCGTACATCTGAATAAATAGTAAATAAGTAAAAAACGAAACAATTACAAATAAATGCAAAAAAAACTATACAAACAATAAGACTAAAATGAAGGCGTGCCAGATGGAAAGGGACGCGATGACTGTTCGCTTTGGAAAGCCATGAATTTTCAGTGAGGCCGCCTTAATACGTCGCGTAGTTTCGACAGGGTTGGGACGCAAGGACAGTCATTGAAACAGCATAAAAGGATAAACGACACGAATAAGAAACGATAGCACAACAATATTAGCATAAGCCAACACCGAGATATACTCGTACGGGACAGTGTGAAAATCATCATTGAATGGAACGGCGTTGTGAAGGAAAATTACTAGATACCAGATATATAAATAGACGTAGACGCCATTCAGCTGGCGCTGTACACTCACACTCGCAATTGCATAACGAGCGGAGATCGCACGTTTCATAATAATACATACGCATTCTACAGTTTCCAGTTTACATTTACACTACGTAACGTGCACGCGCGCTGATGTAACGATGCAGCGTTAGGGGAGGCCGCGGAATGATAGAACTTTCGTTACATTCGCCATAGAAAATGAAAACTGGAAACCATTTCATAAAACGTCAATTATTCCAACTGTGGTAAGAACTATGAGGGCGCGATAAGAGATAGACGGAGTGGTAAAGATTGCAGTTGAAGAAATTTACGAAGCTATTATCGCTTACACCCATGCTAAGAATTTTTATAAAATTGAACCTTTAAACACCAGTCCTCGGCAAAATACAGAAAGAAATAAAGAAGAAACGCTTTACAATGCACATAGTTACACAATAGCTACACATACAAACACTAATTTGATAATGTACATAAAACATACCCATGGCTTAGGTATGGAATTTGAATTCGTTTCTATTTAGTAATGATTGAAGAATTATTGGAAAACTAACTCTTACGTAAGTAATGTGAGAGACTGACAAAAAAACCGAGAATGTCACGTATAACCATACGTGAAAATAACGCTACCGCTTGAAAAGAGTGATGCAATCATTACACCAAGATAAATTTATAAGCAAATATGAAAGTCATGCAGAGTGTGCGGATTTTGCCGACATGTCTATAAAAATAACATTTGTTTTCTGTAAGGAAAAATAAAATTTCCTTAATGAAGAGCTTACATGATGATAATGTGGGATATGAAAAAGAGTTACAATTCAGAGTCTCAACAATTACACAATTTCACCACAAGGAAAGCGAGCACATCAAATTGATTTCAATTTAGAATTACGTGCAAAACCGCAAATAATCTAGATAATATGACCAATGAATTGGACGTCGGGAACTGAATGGAAAATTGTTGTCATAATAGGATGTAGTGCGATTTGAATTCGTACTTAGATCAACTCGGAGTGATTCAACATTAACATCATATATTTCATGAGCAATAAATTCCAATAACAAACGAGAGTTATGTTGAGTACCTACTCGGTAAAGACTGCCACTAGCATTATTCTCTGTTGGAAATAAAGAGCGTGCGAGCAGCGAGTTTATACGTAAAACATGACTCGGTATTCCGCTCACGATGCCAACGAGAAACTAACGCTCACTGTGTACAGATAAACTCGGTCGGCCTTGCCAACTAACTGCCTTTTTTCCTCCTCGCTGTTAGGCATTTGCATAAAAAAAACGGCACGCCTCGTTACAATTGCCGATTCGTATGAAAAAAAGAAACGGCTCCAATAAAACAGAATAGAGTTCAAATTCGAAGGCCGGCCTCCGAACACAGCCATCGAAGCCAATACAGCCGGCACCATAACTAATAGCGTACACAACGATCCCATTGAAAGGCGCATAAAGCAAAAGTGTTGCGTGGCTTTGTTGTGGAGTGTACGTATGGCGTGGCATGAGTCACGGCTGGCCGACCTTGGCAAAGACAAAGACCACACTATTGTGTGTAAAGAGCGGTATTGCAATGGCGATAAAAGTATACCTAAACAGGCGGACGAGCGTGTGGCGAGAATATAAATTGGCATGTGAATACAAATGAAACGAAAACATTGGCGAATTAACGTTCGGTACTTGTTATGCGATGCGAGCGACGAAATGATGTATTGATTAAATATTTACGGAGCCAACGGATTTGTGCTTACGAGCTTCGAAGCGGTACGAATGATAAACAATTCTCCGTAGCGGCCGATTTGACTCAGCGATTCGTAGAAAATTGCGTGAAATGGACGAGGTCCGCTCGTCAATATCGAACGGGCAATGTTCGAAGGCAAGCTTGGCGAACGGAAACCTACCGTAACCGAACCGAGTCGAGCTATCTACAAACTCAATTAGATACATTCGTATAAATAGGCAACAGAAAAAAACGACGCGAACAGAACGATCGATTCACGGGTTACATAAAAAGTTGTCAACAAACGACAGATAAAAAGAGGATAATGTTCGTGACTGGCGATGCGGGCCGGCGGCGTCATCCATACTAATGTTATGAATACGAAAGTGTGTTTATTTGTACTCCTTTTGCACCAAAACGAAGCTACGGGTCGATGTGATTTTAGGTGTGGAGTTGAAGGGCTGATGAACTATGTACATATTATATTGATTACTTTCGCGGAAAAATATCGATGAGCAAACACGTTTTAGTAAAATTAGCGCTACAGATGACGTCACGGGGGCAATAACGGTATGACGTGGAAACAAAAAATAAAAAAAGGGTCTCGCGTCACCCGCGTTCCTCTAAACTTGGACAAATATCAAAAATTAAAATGTACCTTTAGGGGATCGCAAAACGTGACCCGAAAATTCGTAACTACTGAAGCGGTACAAAAAAGAAATTAATTACATTTGTTCGAAAGAACTCGTGTTTTCTGCCAACTTCAAAAGAATCACCTTTAATTAAGTTCGACGAACTTTGAAAAACATTTCAATTGATGTTTGAAACAGTTACCAAACAACCCAGCGACAATAGCACAGTTTGTAAGAAAAATTTAATGCAAAAAAAAATTTACGAGAGAAAAATAATATCCTGTAGTTACTAAGGTTTCATAATTTTTTTGCGCATTTGGAATAATGTTTTGTTTTAATAATTTCATAAACTCGGCAGCGGGTCACCGTATGTTTACCTACAAGCGTACCGCCACGGACGGTAAGCAAACAATGATTGACTGATTTCTACATTTAATATACAACGAAGTATCTTTATCGCTAATACGTACCGAGCAGCGTGGAAGATTGTAGCTAAAAACCTTTTCATTTTGATAGAAGACTCTAGAGTCAAAAAAATATCATACAATTTATTTGACCCAATAATCACCTAGAATTTGTAAAGCATGAGCAGACATCCAGCATCTATCATGAAGCTGAGCAGTGATAGCCTAGAGGTTTGAAATTCAGTCTCTCGCTCCGGGGGCCTGGGTTCGACCTCTGACTTATTACGTGCTGTTCATAACTAAAATTTAAATATCACTCGCTATAACAGTGAAGCAAAACATCGTAATGGAACCTGCACACCTTAGACATGTTAGGTATAATGTGTATAATATTATCTGACGTGTGTGAAGTGTACCGATCCGTAGTTGGCCAGCGTGGTGGACTATGGCCTAAATCCCTTTCACTATGAGAGGAGGCCCGGTCCAGCAGTGGACTACTAAAAGAGGGTGAAAAAAAATCATGAAGGTATCTGCGAAGGAGCCTTCCCAACGTGTGTAATGTGTCGACAGGATATGAGAAAACCCACGAGCGATACAGAAAGCGATTTAGCACGTCCCCGTTAAGTGTCCGCATGTGCGAATGAGAGAGAATACATTACAGTCGTGACCGGCA
Source organism: Myscelus amystis hages (assembly GCA_018244895.1). Taxonomy (NCBI): domain Eukaryota; kingdom Metazoa; phylum Arthropoda; class Insecta; order Lepidoptera; family Hesperiidae; genus Myscelus; species Myscelus amystis. The sequence goes on along the minus strand of DWQT01005665.1, from coordinate 4,732 downwards.
ATTACATAAAATGGCGACCATACATAATGACTGTTCACACGTAAATTGTAGGAAAATCACGAGATTTATTAGCAATGTCACTGGAGTTACGTAACGCAGTGAACTATGGGCAAGTCGTTAGATGTATATATAAAGTTTCACATCTATATTTATCTATGTTCTTTTAATATCGTGTTCATTTCATAGTCCGTATGTACATACATACCTTCTAACGAATAAAACAATTTCAATTTGAATTTGGAATTCACTGCATGTATCGGTTACATTTTAATCGACTGGCTTCTCGGTCTGGTGGTTAGAAGTGGGTACGACAGGTTTATGATATGAATATTTTCACATTCAAAATGGATATCGTGTTTTCTTACGAATACCTCCTTATTCTTCACAGAGACCGTTTCAATGACTCATCCAAATATCACGGCTAGGTAATGCGTTTATACTTCCGTCTACATGTTAAAAAGGCTGTTAGAAGTGACAGTATCATACACGAGCGCCGCATGTTGTCTCACGGTGGTTATGCTACTTCACCTAGTATTATTCAGTCAATCTTCTCCTACCTACTTTTTAAAAACGTATACAATTCGTCTACATGTCCGATAGAGGAATTCTTTATTACAATGAGACCTGTCAATCTCATTTTACGTCCCTCATTGAGAGGCACTGTTACTCTTTGCAGCCTATTTTTTCATCCGTGGATTTCATTTTGTCACTTGTTTAACAATTTTGTATGCCTCGAACCCTTACTGAGACGAATCATGGAAACACTTTTCGTTATGCCTATGACATGTTATTCAGTGCTAATGTATAATATGGCTATTGTATTTTTGCATTCCTTTAAAATACATTGTATTTTTATTCTTCTAATAAATGTAGACAATTGCTTTTCTAGAAGAAAATGCTATCAGCGATAACATCAACCTTTGTATTCTGCTTAACTCCTCCATCTTCTATTACGTCTTTTATTTTTTGGGGAGTACAATGGTTAGTATAATTAACAAAAACATCAATAATAAGCAATGTCAAGAATAACAGCATATGATTATGAGAAAAGTGGACAATCACTTTTTGTTCCGTAGAATTTTTCACGCTCGATTGCGTCACCGGAACTTATTTTTCTCGTTAATACGCTGTGCAATTTTGTGTATAATCGTTCATATAAAAAATTGTCAAGGTGATAATGCACTGTTGCATATAGCTCAGTACGAGTTTCTGTCAATAGCACTTATAGTGATCAATAAGAGGTACGTTTTGTCGTTTCTCGCTCAGCATCGTGCACTATGTAAGAACAAACGCAGGGCCGAAAAATAGGATGTCTTTAGGCAAACTATTATAACTACAGTCGGTAACAGTTGGTAACCAACAGCAAACATCAGGAGTATAAATTATGAAGCGTAATAAAAAATTTAAATTTAGTTAAAATCCCTCCAAAATTCACGTTGCACCGGCAAGTTCATTAGGACATTGCTACAATTTTCTGTTAATCGTTATTTGAAGATGTCGAGCCGTAGCGATGTAACCGCTTGTAGCCATTCTGTATGGACCAAAATCGATTAACGGTCCTGTAATCAATATTAATATTATCGTTTAAACCATGGTCCTCTTATTTTGTGACGACTACAATTCATCGAATTTCAGTGGAACTTCTCTGCTATCAGAAATATAACAGACGATGTAAATTACATCATCGACAAGAACGGATGCAGCGTTTCTGGCAGAAAGTTCTACCGTCTTCTCAAACGTTCGCATGTGATATTGGATACTAGATAAATACTTCTAAATGTACTATTGATGAAGCAACATATTTGACCGTTGATTTTTAAAGTAAAATTCCGGTGTAGATTCGTTGGAACGTGTTCAAAGATTCAACAGAGACGTTCGATGATGACAATATTGAAACAGACGAAACCGCGGGCTCAACTGGTGCGACCATAAAATTTGCTATCACGTGAAAGTAATGAGTTCCGGTTGAGGATAGAGAATTGTGAAAAAAACCTCACCGGTAATCGTTAATAATGGAGTGAATGCATGCAATCGGAGTGCCACGGTCGAACGGCTCCATATCGCACTGTTGCAAGGCCAGCCAATGTCACTGCCAAGGCCGAGTGATAAGCGGTTCGTCACGGTACCTCATATAATTGCATTCCATCGCTATCGTCGATTGCATCATCGGAACGTGGAAGCGAAATGCGCCTTTAACTGCCATCTGATACTGCAGCACGTTTTGCCGTTTGCCGTTTCGAGTTAATTTCATTTATTTATGAAACTTCGTTTAGTGGCGCAATATAACAACACAGAGACACACTCTTAAACCGACCTATGATACGCTGATTTATGTATATACAATTTTGAGCCAGAATAATTTCGGAGCTTCTGTTGGACGAGAATCTTCCCTCAAAGACAACGGTGATAAAGTAGCTGTTGAAAATGAGAATCCGCGCCCGACAGACTTATTGGAGAGATTTGCCGGTCTTAAATTGGTTAAACGGACATCAGGACCGATTGTAACTGTAGTTTAAAAAAATACAAGATTCCATTCCACACTACGCATCCAACGATCAGATAGCAAAAATATTTTCTGCAAATTACCGACACGTTTAACATTCATTATAAAGTAGTGAATATAATTCTTGAATTGCGCAGCGAGGCAAACTTTTGAAATTCTTTGTAAATCAAATAAATATAACTATTGGATTTAAAGAAATGTGTACATTGCACGTGTATATTCCATCGGATCACGAGACGAGATGTAAGGACGTGGGTACACATTGTATGGCAGTTACAAATACAATAATAGCATAGCTTTAACCGGATTCAGACGATGATGCATGTGAGAGAAAGGAAACGAGTAAAATGGATTCTCGTGAAGAAAACTGGTTTTGGAACCACATAGGGTACAGGGAACCAAAACAAGATAGTGACTATTTGAAACTGCAATTACTTATGGACATTATTCAATAATTACATGTATAATGTTTAAGACATTATAGCAGTCGCGTTGGCGGGGTCACGTGTAGATTGGTCACGCAATATAAATGTTTGAGTAACAACTCCATCCGTGAACACGCAACGTTTCATTATTTGCATACATTTGCTTATCGCCGCTGCTGGTGCTATTAAATGTATTGCTTTCAGGTATTATTGTTCCTCAGTAATCATTTAACATTCTAAAGCAGAATGGGATCTCGACATTGAAATTACATTTTCTTATTAATATCTACATTTTATTGATCAAAGTTCATCGTTTTAATCTCTGAATATTCTCACAATCTGTCACATTTATACCTATGCCAAGCCAATTAAAAGCAAGGAATTTATAAATTTCTAGAGTTTTAGATATGGTACTCGTTTAACGAATGCAAGCATAAATTCGAATTTGTAACACATTTGACAAGTCCTTCGAGCTTTCAGTCAAACTCAAACGCGATGTACTCTATGTAATTTGTATTGAACACGAAATCCTGGAGAATATACTACGAGTATATTAGTAATATTTGTAAACGAGACTAAGACATATGACAGTTTCTGTTGTGTGCCTGCCTGCCTCTGTATAACCAATAAACTAGTAATTTGTCTATTGTCGCTGTGATATTTGCTCACATCACACGCCGCCTCCACGCGTTCGTTCTGAACATAGAACAATTCAGTGGACCTCGTCGGTATGCAAATTTATTCGCCATGAAATTAAAAGTCAATAGCTGTTCCGCGATCGTGGGGCTCGTGACCCGCGTGCCGAACACCCTCATCATCCAACCGGAAACGTCTCCGACTGCCTTCGGAAGCATATCCTTTGTACAACCTTCGGGCACATTGTCCGCTGAATAATAAGTTTCAAATGAATACACTTGTACTGCATTAGAATCGTGTAAATTTCCAAACGGCTACGAGATGGAAAAATAACCTGTAACTATTGTTTTTAATGACATTATTCATATATTTCGCATAAACACATCTGTCTTGTAATGTAATGTATACATACATATAGTCTTAAATCGCTAAAAGACTTTAAGTAAACTAAAAAAAATCCCTAGAAGACTTTTACGTCAAATTTCTTAATAACCCTTTTATTACAAATATTACAACATTGTTAGATTGTCGTCATTGTGTAATAGATCTTGCTAACAGTGTAAAATCCTCCAAATTGACGATATGGTAGCGGGTAGCAATTGAATCAATCATCAAAGCAATCGAGTGGGATAAAAGCTGTTGACGAGTCGAGATACGAGATAAAAAGCGGATTTTTACAACTGCCAATATCAGTTGTCAGATGGACGTTGGAATTCGGAATGCCGCCGAGTGAGGTCGACGACGCTCGGTGGTCCCTCTGTGCTGCGGGCGAGCGGACCAGTTTGAGCCTTCAAGTTAGCAGAAGTAGTTGCTACACTACTGATGCATCGTAATGAAACATCCGACAAACAAAAACAGATGGCAAGTGTGTCCAGGTGTTATACGTTAAATCTTTTAACTTTCCGTGGGCGAATGGAGTAAATGTTTTTAGGTTTTTTTTTTATTGATAATTTAATGTAAATACATACACAATTTCCAGATTGGATATTAGGTATTTCTTTGTGAAATTACATTGCAACATTTTCTTACAGATAATATTGTGGGCGGGAAAAAAATAAAGGAGATAGCAACACAGGTGTGGGGGGGAGAGGATAATAATAATAATAATAATAATATCTTAGGACAATTCCACACACGGCTATCTGATTCCAAATTAGGCAATTTAATG
>DWQT01005664.1:0-10128 GCA_018244895.1 Myscelus amystis hages | reverse complement strand
TAATTTCAACGTAATTCAAACGGTAAACGGTAGATGGCGCTAACAGAAGCCTGTATATGTACGTAACTAAATTTTAAGTTATTTCTTAATGAGTCAGTGTTCAATTAAGCATGCGATGTGTATAAGTCCAGATGTTGTAAAACTAAAATAGCAATTTCAACTACAACGTACAATAATGAAGTAATCTGAGGTGGATGAAAAACGGGTGTACGTGCACACTAGCATATGCGATGTAGGTTGCGAGTACAAACGTCTTAAAATATCCACGCGCAAGAGTCTCGTATAATAGCGGATTCATAAAATTGCAGCGGCGCGAAGAAATAGGTCAATCGGTTTAAGATAAATTCTTTGTAAATTATACAATTCAACATTGTTCTACAGCGATATGAATGGGTCTGAGCCCTGTAGTGGGCGTGCGTGATTCCAAGTGCAGCCAGCGCACGCAATCCTTCGGTCCTTGGCTGGCCCAGCTCTATGCTAAATCACCTCCTTTATCTATTGTTCAACAAACTCGTTTCGCTCACACCCCGGCTTACTTAGCGTTACTTGGGTACATCTTTTACCATCTTTCACTCCAAAGCAACACTAACCTCAGTCAGAGAGTCAACCTTCTCTCATTTTTTGAGATTCTTGTCCCACTAACCCTATTGTATGCTTTTGTCTAGTATAATGAAGCCAGCCAGAACAATGAACATTAGATATTCTATGAAAGGAAGAGATTAAACTAAACAATAAAAACCTGATTTAACCGATCGGTTTCGATCGCCGAACTCCGCTTATTTTGCAAATTAAAGCTTAGTCAGCTTGTATTTGTATCGAGATCATAAATGAGTGTACTTATACGAATTTCTCTATGTATACGAAACGTTCGCACAGTTCGTCCAACAGGGTATTGACATTAATATTTCGTTGGACAATTCTCACATACCGTTCATTTCATATTTCACGTAACGATATGCCATGCGTTCACTCGGTTATTCAATTATGACGGTGGTCACTCGATATCCTTTCACCATTACCGTCACCGGTAGACACGCCGAATTTAATGAGGCATAAATAATTTATTTACAATACTTCACACATCCTACCGAAAGCCTTTCAGATTATTACTATTCATGTCGCCTCATATCGCCTCACGACACTGCTTTCTCCTACAAAAAAATGTTTATAAATTGAAATTTACTTGTCTTTCTGTAAATATCACAGAACAGCGTAATTGAAATATATTGTAGGGCAACTCTATATTGTATCTTCAACTGAGGAGTATAATATGTATGTGTATATAACGTTTGTTCCACGGAATCGTATTCAACCACCCAGAAGACTGCCGACGCGGTTACCTCTGTTATCTTACCATAATAACTGTCCGGTGGTATTCAACGGCGGTATTCAGCGGTGAAACTCCTTCCATTCCAATGTTAAATCAAATTGAGTATCTACCTACTTTATAAATTCGAATACTAATATTTAAAGTTGTATGTCAAGGGAGCATTGAATACAAACGAGGTAATAAAGCACACAAATAAAATTTGAAAGTGGAAAGGGTTAAGGCTTACAATAAAACCGGTGATCCTCATCATCATGCCGTATAGATGCGCACGCGCATTACCCATGCGTGTGAGGTTGCGATGTCCCGGCGGTGCTGTCGATTGTTTACGCGCACACACACGCCTTGAGCACTCGGTCACGCTCGTTGGCAATGTAAACTACCCTTTATGACTTCCATAATAAAGCTTAAGATGTGTCCACAGACCGGCATTTATTGTGGTCTTAGCGGCCACACGGACTGACGACGATATTCCCATTTCAGGAGTTCAGTCACGATCCTACGCACTAGCGAGCACTTTGGAGCGGAATATTGACGTTGACCGATGCTTATGACGTTGGAATAACTTTGAATAGAGTAATTAAGGCATGAATACTGAAGGCGAATAAGAGTTCCAAGAAGAAATTATACTTTTTATAGTCAAGTGCATTAATTTCAGATATAAATGTTTGGTCTGCATAGCGATAGATCATAAAAATAGTTGTATGATGTTTGTTATTCTTATTTTAAGTGTGATGATTCAATTTTTGCTTTTTATTATCCTTATATTTACACTAATTAAAAAACATTTATTTTTATTTTGTTCAATTATTCCAAATGGCGTTTCCTATCTATTAAACGGTCGCTGTAAACAACTGATTGTAAATATGCACCTGAATTTATATCTCATTTGAAAAAACTATGATCCTTCTAGCGTTCAGTCATAAAGCGGTTCCTATGTCTCTTAATTAAAGTTTTACAATCATTATTTAGTATCGATAATATAATCCATGTAAGTACTTTACTATTATCTTTAGCTCTCTATTTGCAGTTTGTTAAGTTCATTTTGAATTTAGAATGTAAATGTGCCCAACCCCAAGTTACTCGTCACTCGCCTCAGGCTGGGTAGTTCTCATTAGTGTACTTAAATCTGAAAGTTGATAAAATCAGCATTCTCTTCAAATATTACATTTCCTTTTGATATCGGTAAAGTCACGACTGCCCGTGTTCATATCTACGTTACACTTTGTTTGGGTTGACATTAATTCTTATGTAATTAGAAAGTAGCAGCCATTGTATTTACGGTCAGCAACATCGAATTTTTAGAACGAAAAAGCCGTCTACTTAATTGAAATTATTAAATTTGTTTTTTACTGGCTATTAATGTTCTTTTGTGTAAGAATTGGTATTGGAGATAGAATCTCTCAATCTTTAATGTAATTTAATAAGTCAATGTTGCATTATAGCAACTTACAAACAGATCAAACTAAACAATTAGAAATGAAAGCATTATTGTGAATATACGTATTTAAATGAATTTCCTTTTAATTTAAAACAATATGTACGTGGCTCGCAGTCTACGCGCGCCCGTATCTTCGCCTGCATTTACTAAACACCTTTAAGAATACTAAGCAATCATAAGCCGCGGTTGCTATAAAAGTACAATAGACAATAAAGAACATAGGATAGCATTTAGAATACGTATTTGAAAATGATTTTGAGGTCATGTTACTTGTAAATCTAATTGGCTATTATTACAGCATATTTAATGATTCTATTCTCAGGCCTATTATACAATAGATGAATTGCTAATGAAGTTTTTGTATTTATGCCCGGTTTTCGACTTACAGCGTACAATTTTGGTATTCACTCATAGAAATAATGGACGAAAGGTAGAGCTGTGAAAATGTCCTTTTGTTTTTTATGTGATCTATCTATGTAGTTATATGTCTAGATAAAAGGTATTATGTACCTAATGCATGATAGGCGTATTTAATATGAAATATATTTGGACCAGTCGTTACCCCGTATGGCTAACGAGCGGTAAATAATAAAATATTCAATACTTGTTTTTGTGAAGTATTAAATTAATACGAAGCGGCGTGATGGATGTAATTTTCTCGGTGATAACACACCTACGACTGTACATCGTTAGGATTGCTACAATCACTCAGGTAATTACAATAATATTCGATGGAACTGACTATGATTACGTCATTACATATTCCATAAATAGTCAGCGGCCGGAACAGGCATCATTAGGGACCGCCCGACCCAAACGTGAAGTTGACCGCGGCTGTGGTAACCGTGAACGCAAATCATTTTAACATGCGCACGACGGGAATGACCAATGTACACAGTGCATTGTTGCAGATTTTGGTCGGTTCGGTAAAGTTAGGTGGTATATTCATTGGGAAGGTCATTATCAATAGGGCTGATTCAATTATCACCCTAACCGTATTAATTAGCCGAGTGATTCGAGAGAGACATCGTTCTGTTATCGTTTTATTTATACCGACGACTAATTTTATTTTTCGCCTGATATAAATTTTCACGTATGTTAATTTCACTATAACTTTTATGAAATATCTATGAACTTTATCCATAATAATGTACGAACTTGATTGAATATATGAGGTGTTTACTTTCGTCAGTGTGGTTACGCCCTAGAAGTAATTTCATTCAGGCTATCATTAAAATGAATGATAATGTTATTCTTATTGATGAGCGGTATAAACCTCAGTACGTTCCAAAGGGATCACTTTCACTGCGTAATGAATAACGAGAACGGGACGAAATCGAGATCGAATTGAGTTACTTAAGCTCACTGCACATTGTATTGTCACCGGGACTACGAATAGGCATCGATACTATCGACGATATTATTTATAGCCCCACATCAGTTTGGTTACCTTTAGAATCTGATAGCATTCAGGTTACGCTTTGATTTTTTAATATCAATCAAATTTATCTCACCATTCCGCCATTACGTATCTACGTAGGTACCTTTGCAAATATCGACAATACCCAAGCTTCATATGAATGAAGCAATAGTTTAAACATTATTTGTCATAAGTTTTCTAACTCGAACAAATCAAATCGACTAATCAGACACTGGCTAATGGGAGAGATAAGTTCTGAAACCGAAACAGGCGCGGATTTAGGAAGAGAGTAGAATAATAAATAATTGTAGAAGAAGCACAGCAGATTTAAAGGATAGGGAAATGTGGCTCTTATAACAAATATCACAATTGTCAAATTTAGAGTCTATGCTAAATAGATATAAATACGATTATCGAATTCTTAAAATAGACCTACAATCAGTCAGTAGTCGGGAACTTAAATGTTGCAGTGTTAAACTACAGACCTGCATTAGGAGTTCACGGCGTGAACGATAGCCGGCGGGTATCATGCACGTCCTCACGTTTATTATGCAACCTCTGTAATAGATAATGGATCATACCTACTAATGACAAGTGATATTTAAAATGTATTAGGTACTCACTAAGTCGCCACCGTGTGATTGAGTGAGACAAATTAGATAAACGCATTAGACAAAATTAGCTTCTAACTTTCACTTTTAGGGCTACATTGTTGCAGCTATGTTGAGACAAATGGCTCGTAAGGCCTATTATTACCGTAAGTGTACGATTATTACGCAGATATTTAAGCAAAAAAAAAAACGTTTAAAAACAAGGTAATTTAAACGAAAGCTGAACAGCGGCGTTACGTAATGCGCGCTTTTTATTTACATTTCATCACTAGAGGGCTCTGTTGACTGAAAATGTGGCTAATTAACTGCATGTTTGCATTGCTAAATCTGTGCGCTTGCGCACGCATGTCGCCCGGCCACATGTTTGTTGCGCACACTCATCCCAGCTTCGTAACTACTGTGTATTTTCAACGATTTCGTGACCATTCCATTTTCAATTGCAATAGCTTTTTATAAAACAAACTGATATAAGTATTCTTAACCGTGATACGCTTAAGCTTAGCTTAATCATTTTTCGATAATCGGACAAGTCAGGAGTTTAAATTCGCCTGAATTATTTGTCCTTTTAAGGAGCATACCTATCTAAATTGGTACAACATAAGAAATTTCAGGTCGCATTCCCGGCTAAGAGGAACTTTCTCTGATAATGCCATGGCGTCCGAGAGGCAAATAGCCATTATATCTTTACATTCGACGCGCTGCCTCCGTATCAAAATAATTACCTCTCTCCATATTAATTACGTCCTAGAACTTTCTAATACGAGAGATAAATAGCAGTGGTGACCAATGGCGGGTAGTTCTGGTAATGAGACAGCGATGGGCATTCCCTCAGATGGATGAGGGCACTCACCGTCATTAAGCCGCGCTCACTCTACCTCTTGCAGCGAAATTTATGAGACTACTTGCGGCTTTTTACTTTATATTTTCCTCTTTATCGTTGCGTCAGATCGTACCAGCGTCTTCAACATATTCACGTTAAGCTTCCATATAACGGCAGAAATTTATATAGAACAGAAAAATACCATATTTTTAAACCAACACGTACATATTATATTACGACATCCCTGAATTTAACAATGAAATGACAAAAGAAAGAAAGACCAAAAGAAATTATCGGCTCCAACGTGAAAGATACGGCATTCACATTATTAAAAGCTTTTTTTACGTAATTATTAAAAATCCATCTCCGATGAATAGACAGATCACACTGCTATTATATAACTCTTAAAAGCCAAAGACGAGACGCAGGTTCCCAGTAACGTACAGTAAGTGTATAATTACGCTATTACACAAGCGGACAACACTCATGTTGAAATTTACGCGTTACTTACATCGTAACATTTCACGAATGGACAAAATTTGCTACAACCAAGTAATGACCATTGCCGTAAAGGTTGGTGCCGCGATTATAAAATTCATAAAGAACTCTATATCTATTATAATATAAATTTATTAATATCTTTCGTTTAATACTTACGTTCGGTTCGAATACATTACGCTTAATTCATATACGCTATGCTTACCTGAAAATGAAAGAAAATAAATTAATGAATAAGAAATTATTTATACAATATTATGAGTTCATGATACAACTGTCGGGCAAAATGATATAAGTAAATATAAAGTAAATATAAATGATAAAAAAGCTTTTTCATCATTTATCCATCCAGTATCAATGACCGTGAAGAGCGTCCTCCTTAGAAGCAAAGTAATAACTTGTCGGTCAATCTTTGTGCACAGGGCCGAGCTGAGATTTACTGAGAATTCTACAGGCTGGAGTCACAACGTGACACCAGATCTTATGCATGCCCATTTGCTATTAACCTTAATATTAAAAAAGGAAGGAAATGTCAATATTTAAAACGCTCCGATTTGAACTCGCAGAACCGTTATGTGATAAACTCGTATCTATCATTTATGTAGGTTATGTTAGCAATTAAAAAACACATATAGATTAAAATCTCATTGGCATTAGGAAAGAAAGAAAAAAGCGTTAATATATCGATTTTGCGGACGTTTGCGACACCCACTGGCAGCTCATAGCTCGATTCCGCAACATCCGTCATATGTATCGACACGTGACAACCGCGCGGCGACTCTACTCACGCGACCTATATTGTTATGTTTTATAAACCGAACTGATTAACCTGACGGTGATAAGGATGTTGTTTTAAATACGGTACAACCATTAGTAAACATCACTTTAAAAATGTATTCAGAGCTTCGAGTCTGTAGCGTTTCAGCGCGGAAAGGAATCCTTGGTGCACATAAAGCTTTCGAAGTTTGTATTTACCATACCTTTTATTTCAACCGGTGGAAGACATGTTATAGAGCAATCTATGTTAATAGGTTGGAAACAAGGTTGCCTACAAAATTTTGCTGATTTATTGAACTTTTTTTTTACCGTAACACTAACGTTTAACAAAGAAATTGAGAATATAAAATATAGAAGCTGTATCGCACTTTGTGGACACTTTTCTTTGCACTAAGAAATACATCTACCTACAGGTTGTTACAAAATGCTGTCCGGTATATTAAAAAATAACGAAAATCTAGAAAGAGGTGAGACAAGTGTAACAAAACAACCAGTTATGCAGATATCGTTATCGTTACATACACTATGTGAAACGCGGTACAAAAACGAGATTACTACATATTATGTTTGGTAAATCAACTGACCAGATAAAATTAGAGAAAGCATGAAATTGTTAGTGACGTAATAAAAGTTTTATGCGACTGAACTAAATGTAACAAGACCAACTATTTATATAAAACACGCAAATATATTATACGACAGAAATACATAGCTCAAGCGGACATTTGTATTCAGTTTCGAATTCAGAGTACAAAATGTCTCGCTTCTTTAGTACGACAATTATTTTAATAACATTTTTTATCATTAAATATGTCATAATACTATTAAAAATCAGTGAAATGAGTGGTAAAGATTTAACTTAGTTACAACAGTTTTAACTTAGTTACAATTAATCATTTATAATATTTTTTTCAACCAAGAAACTTTTTATGTGTAAGTTTAATTAGTTGTTCTGCATAGATAATATGTATTCTGTATTATTTTTTATTTGTTTTTTATAAAAGAAATTTACAATCTCCTCTTACAAGCCTGTGAATTAAGGTACCAAGACTAGGTCTTGCTTTTGTGTACCGTGCTCGTAGGTTTAGTATTAACTTTGATTAGCTTAAGACACATAAACACTAGGGTCTCGTTTTCCTGTCATTGAACTTGCCTAGCACAATACTGGAAGCCCACTCTCACTATTCAAGCGAAAGTCAACGCGTCCATTGACAACTAAGGCACCCGTCAATTGATGAGCATCGTTAGTATAGAACGTATATACATCTAATTGATTTGCACGCACACACTTTTCAGTATGTTTCTCATTGATTTCTAAGTATGGATTTAAGTCATCCACTACAAGTAGCCTAGTCAGGCAATAATTGTTGATTTTTAAGTTTGGAAAATTGGGTAAAATAAAGTCACGGCACGAGTCGCACGACGGTTGAAATACAACAAAATAACGACAGCCACTTGCACAAAATTATTGCTCTCCAAGTCGTTGGCGAGATACGAGACGGCAGAAATAGTGTGTTATTACTGGTACTACTTTCAATCTCGAGCGAACCAAGTCCGGGATGCAATTACGTGGATAGTTATTAATAAACAGAACGAACACAAAATGGTGGCGAGTTATCGAGGTGTTCGCGATTGTAAAATGTTGGATTATACTGCGAGGTGCGCTGATAATGAAAGAAGGGAAATGATCGTTTTGCCGGTTTCACGTGTGTAAACCGGACGCATCTAATGCAGTTTCTCTTTAGCCGGTAGCGGGGCCCGGTCAGTTACACCGTTGGCTAAAGATAGAGAAATTAGCCGCGCAGAGGCGCGCAAGTGAATGCACTTGGACGCTGAGCCGGCCGGCTAGGGATGAAAAGCAAGGAAATGTGTATTCTCATACTTTACACCTGATTTGATACGATATCAATACGTGTGTCTTCTTGTATTTAATTTGACCGTAAATGAACTGATCATAAAAATTTTATTCATTTGTTTTTAATAGTATTAGTAATTAATAAATAATAGCCACCCAATAGTGATTTTAATTTAACAATATCTTACTGTAATAATATTCATTATTTTATGAATATTAATTTAAAGCATTTCTTTTAAAGTTACGTACGATTTGATAATCTTCTTCTTTAAATATGTTTATGTAAGTTGTTTTAAAAATTAGTATAATGTTGCAGGTTTTTTTAACATCTGTGTTTCCCCCTGCACATCTCATATAAGAGCGAATGTAACAGCGAGATCGATTATCGCTAATCACCATCGTCCGCACAAACCTTCGTCTAAATTATCACGTTCACCGGCACCCAACTTGATGGTTCGTGCCTATCAATCTACGAAGACTTTAATCATTAATGTTAGCAGTTCAACTTTAATCGTTTTCACTCAAAATTTATCTATCTCTCGCTGGCTCCCTAGGAACTTCTAGGTGGCAAAATATCAAAAAGTATGTTAAGCATCCCATCAATTTATCATTAGGTAACAATTATTAAACCATTCAGGAATTGATCGGTTGAAATATCCAAGAGTCAGGTATTAGATTGTTGTCCATGTGGCTCGGGACGAGAATATAGCTACAGCCTTCTCTGTCGCAAAAGGCCACTAAATGAGTTTGAATATCACAATTATACTGAATCTAGCTACAATGTACAATCAGATTTGACACATTTGTTGACGGGACAATGAATTTATTCATAACACAAAATAACAGTTTTGATACAAGGCTTGTCTAAGAATATCGCGGGGCGTAGGAGCTCTAATTTTACCTTCGAGAGCACACAGATTATAAACTTTAATAATAAACGGTCGAATATAAACATCCTTGTACCTCATATAAACGACTAGTATGTAGAAAACATTGTTATTCTTATACATACTCGTAGTTATACAATATACGTACATGTTATTCACAATGAACGTGAATCGTTGGTGGTGTTGTCATGTATCAGTTATATTGTACTCATTACCTTTTAAATCGTTCAATTATGTTCAATATATTAAACGAATTGATCGTCACATGTACCTATTCGTTTGTATTGTTTTATCGAGACAAATCACAAAATTGTTTCTGAAAATATTGTATAAATCGTATCTTAAAGTTATATTTTCGAGGACATTATTATGATTACTATATTATGATTACTATTAAAAACTGGCTGACCTCGTGGTTGAGCGGTTAGAGATCCTGACTGTGAAACCGGAGGTCGTGGGTTCGATTCCCACCCGGGACAAACATTTGTGTGA
>DWQT01005663.1:0-10128 GCA_018244895.1 Myscelus amystis hages | reverse complement strand
AAATAAATGTATAAACAGCTCCGTTGCAAAATTAGCAACATGGCGTTTGGTAACTTTTTCCTTTCCACCGTCGATATGTACATTTTTTGTTTCTTGTGCAATAGTATTTTGTATAAAAATCACCTAGATACCTATTGATCACATTGTAAGAGGATTTCCCGTATATTATAATAACGCGGACATTATACTCCCTGTTTACCTGTTGGCGATGAGCTAAGTGCCTAAGTTGGCGTGAAATTACTTCCGGCCAAGTTGAAACTTCAGAAAATAAACTTGGTGGGATTAATTAGCTGATGGGATGAGGATTAGACGCTGCGTCTGCCGCTAATGAGATTATGAGAGTTTTGTTTCAGAAAGTTTTCAGCTTTACTTACCTTAATTTCGTTCTCTTGGTTAGCGTTTATTGGGGACAGAGTAGACGCAATTTGTTCACTCACAGTTTGATATATTTTTCTCAATGATCTATATTACTTTGTTATTTAGACCAACTATGTGACTAAATATGTACGTTAAAAATAATTGGTATTTTAAAACGTCCTTTGATATAGAAATCTGTGATAGTTTGTAAGTTTTGTGTACTATATTTAAATTTAGAAGTATAATAACATACACATAGTGACAATTTTAAAGTGTCTCTTTCAAAAGTACTCACTTTATGTAATTTTTTTTCACCCTTTAATGGTCCGGGTGTTCTCTCATAGTGGATTATGATTATGATATGATTATAGGGATTTATGTAATAAACAAAGGTATGTACCTACTCGAGTGATATTTATTATACTTACACTCTCATGTGTTATTAGAACGAATTATGGCGATACCTTGTCACCTCAAGGTAAACAGCGAAGGAAAACAAAGTCAGAGGCCGCGTCAAAGAAAATTAATCGGAGCGAGGTGTGTCAGCGGCCTGTAATTAACGTGTAGCCGGCTTAATTACGGCCGTATTGAGGCTAACTGAAATGTGTCATCCGTGGACGTCTTTATTGGACGGCGGTACACTGCCGAGTATCGTATCGCTGTTAACGCGTATCATCGATATATATTGAGCATTACGAGGAATAAAACGTGGTTAACAAGTTACAAATCTATATTTATAACCACATTCGTTGTTTGGTTTATGTTAGGCTTAATCTTTTTTAGGATAATTCTTGATATCGGTACAGGATTTAAGACGAAAACACTGCGTCATTTTGTATCATTTTAATTACTTAGTAACGTATTGTGTAAATCAGTGTCTATTGGGTCGCCACAAAGGTAAATTGAAGGTGGGATAAGAAATTCGATTATGAATAAAATGCGATGTTGCCTCCATAAACACGCGGTTCCGTATGATTGTGTTTTGTTATGACAGCGAGTTGGCAACACCGGGTTCGGCGACCCCACTCCAAGTTTTAATGATAAAAAAATGCGTGCAGCGGGAGGGGAGTAAGTGCCATCGGAGGGAAAAAACTACGGAGGAAAATATTTGGCGCGACAGGTTGGCCACCCGCCTCCGAGGGGGGGTTGATAAAAATTAAATCTTAACGACGGAAATTTAAAGACGACGCTTGAACGATCAAGAAGAGTGCACATCTGAGCCCGGAGCCCTTAATTGGGCAGAGTGGGCTAAGGAGCTGGCAAGAGAGCTTTTTATGTATGTGTTGCTGTTGATTGATTGTATGTAGGTACGCGTACATGTTGTGAATAAAAAATTACTGGAAAAATCTGCTGTACTGGATACGCTTACACTTAAAGGATTTGAATACAAAAAAACTGTTATCAACGTAAAATTCAATTCAATGAGTAACAAAAAAATATGATTCCTTTTTATTGGAGACGTTACGAACTTTACAATGAAAGTAGGTAATAGATATGGTAAGTGGCATAAAATTGTAAGTCTTGTATATCAAGATTGCAGGCTTCTTTGCAATATTTCGTTTTTGATAGCCGCATATTTATTGTTAACTTAAAATTCAAACGTAACTGACAAAGTTCTTGTTCCATCGTTGACGTATGAAAGAGAGATTGCGTGCTTTCGATAAGTCAAATCAATTCAATTTCCCCGATCTAAATAAAGACAGTGTTTATTTGTAAGAAAGCATCAGTCTCAGGAATAACGATAAATAAAACGACGTCTCAAATTCACTGGGAATTGAAATTCAAATGGAGATG
The DNA here is from genome assembly GCA_018244895.1 of Myscelus amystis hages. NCBI lineage: Eukaryota > Metazoa > Arthropoda > Insecta > Lepidoptera > Hesperiidae > Myscelus > Myscelus amystis. Next base: position 7,977 of record DWQT01005663.1, on the reverse strand, counting down.
CAGAAGATTTGCATCGGGCGGCATCGGCTATTGATTTTCTTACGTCTTAGGGGCTACCATTGCAATCCAACTTGTTTAAACTTTTTATTTCACTCTTCACTCGGGTTTTTTGTTTCAGCCGTGCGCCCCACGGCTCGCTCCCCTAAAGCACTCCCTCTTGCATAAAAAAGCTTCTAATCGATAATTTGTGTGGGGGTGCATTAAGCATATCGCCAGAACTGTGCCCGACTGTTTTTCTCAATGCTTTGAGATTTCACCCTTAGGGCTATTTTTTGTTTTGCTGGGCATCTTGAAAGCGAATCGAGGAAAATCTCTCGCTTCCTGATCCATTAAATTATAGAAGCGAGCAGGACTTATTTATGAGTTCGTTTCTTTAACATATATACCTACACTGTATGCATATATACATGCCTAGGCTTATGGTTTATTAGTAAAAGACTGACCGCCAACCCGAGTTCCTGAGTTTGACTCCCACCACTATAAAACTGTTTTACAGTGGTGGGAGTACAAAACGATAAAGATTTCTCTAAGCATATCTTTTACGGATCCTAGCTTTACAGTTCCACACGGTCACACGGGTGTTGTACGGAAATTGGCGAGAATTACGACTCATAGTTAAACAATGAAATCTAAAGTGGACATTTAATAGACCACATTTAGATCAGTCACATTCAATTTGTAAGTGTTCATTTTAGATGAGTACTCACTCATTCAGCCATTAATACAACGAGCTAAATGGATATCCATTTTATCGATACTTCGAGAGAAGCTATAAAACGCAATAAATGCAATTCTAACGGGCTTGCTATTGATAATACGCATTTTATATGAATTTGTATGATACCGCAGTACGTCTGGTCATCATTCGACTGCCCCGTGTATCCAGTGTTCAGTGAATCTGACTGCTAAGCAGAGGGTTGTGGGTTCATTTCCCAGCTAGGTGAAGTATTTGTGCGATGACTATGAATTTTTGTCTGTTGTATGTATTCGTGTCAAGAATTTAGATATCGGTTTTGAATCTGAATATTTGTGTACTTTCAACGGAAAGTTTAATACAGAATATATAAAAACAAAACATGTTGACGATTGAAATATGCGACACTTATAGTTACCATTGTCTAACACCATGGGATGTAATCGCTTAAGATCCGCAGCAACAAAACATGGGATGCGGCTAACTGCCAATATCGAATGCATCTGATCGGACTGTCCCATTGTGTTTGTTCTTTATGTTTTTTGTTCGGAGGGACGCGGCGATAATGTTTTTATGGCGAGGGTCGTCGCCTTAATCAGAGTACGTTTTGATTAAACACGTTTGTTTTCGCACATTGAGCTTTAAACAAGACTTTCCTTTGTACAGAATAGGTCTTCGCCTTAACGAATAGTTATATTTCAAAATGTCCGAGTAATCAACATTTATTACTGGCAGATTCAAATTTTGTTATATATTTTCTCATACGTTTTGGCAACGAGAAAATCATACATATAGACGTTTTTATGCTTTCAAATAATCCCAGGTTTGTGATGTAATTTACATTTTCAAATGCTTGTTATTTTGCGAAACAATAATTTACGGAAGGAAAATCGTCCAAGCGTGAGAGCGCCAGCTTTCCCCAGATATATATCATTCGCAAATGAAAAAACGACGTCAATTCTCTTACGCTAATCTGTCGAGCTAAATATACCTGTTTACGTCAGCGCGTCGATACAATTGTTAGCGACATTTTCTTGTTACGTTTGTACCCTTCGTACTCGGATAGTTTTAATGCGTGTCATTATTATTTAATGTTAAATTAATAAATTTACCATTAATTTATTAAACGGTGAGCAAATTAATAATAAACGTGTGCTGGTGTCTACTGCGGAAATCTGACCTCAAACCTGACATATAATGGCAGTAGTAGGTACCTTTATGAAATTAGATATTTCAAAGATAGCAGGATATTTTCAGGCTATAGGGAAAGGAGAATTGTTTTACTCCGAATTTAACGCGCGCGACGTCACGGACAAAAGCTAATAAGAAAATAATTCAGTAATTTGATAACCGTTTACGCGTGTATTAGTAAATGATCTATAAAGATAGTAAGCGCAGGGCGTGGTCGATACTTGCACAGGTGTATCGTAGGTACTGACCAATTATCACGAGCGTTTATGGTCTTTTTGGGGTACGGTAAGCAACCAATCATTTCATATTTTTACAAAACAGAACTACTTGTGCGGTTGATAATCCACACTAAACCAGTTCCATGCTAACAGCTGTAAACCATTTCTTCTAAGAGTTCAAGTTATTTAATAGAAGCTTAATCACCGGTTTATAAGTAACTAAAGGAGATACCTACTAAAATGATAATGTAAACTTGCACGCTAATAATCAGTCTTAACAGCGCCTTTATGTCTCTTCACCGATATCATGTAAACAGATTATACTGCGTCTCTTGCGTAACGTCGCCAAGCGAACGCTCATAATTTTACAAGGAATAAAAGTCCATTATGCGCATACAAAACGCTAAGTAATTTAACTCACATATTTACAACGTACACGTATCGTTAAAGACACGAACGCTCGGGCGCTCGTCTACCGCGCGTACCGACACACGATAATGATTCAAAACGGCAATTCAAGACAGAGTTTTTCATAAAACGACGTATATGAGTCAAGAACATTGGAGTCATAAACATGAGCACCACCCCACGCGTTCACCCCTTGCTCGAAAAAGTCACCCCGCACGTATGAACAGAAAAAAGGCACCAGAGGGACGGTACGCATCCCAAGTAAGCGGAGCTCATCGCTGGGGTCTGCAGATGTCTTTAATGGCTTTAAATTATATGTAGAGAGAGCTAACTGCTCTCTGGTAGGTGATAGATCGTTGTGGATATTACGTAGAGTTCGAGTGGAAGGATCATTGTAGAGGTTTAAATGAAAATATTAAGGTGCGATCACTGTAATAGTCAGGGTAGACGCACCTAAGCTGCACTATAGATGGTCGTATCTAATTTATACATTTTAATTTATTTAAAAGCAAATATTGCAACGTCTTTTGTTTTTCCATATTTCTGTCTACAATGAGTATACTGTATACAAGAATTATGAAAAACAATTTTAAAGGTAACATAAGCACTTTAGTGTGACGTGTGCTTGGTGAATTTCAATATCGGCTAAGGATTTGGATATTCATACATATACCTATGTATTTGCCATTGTATATTTGTGCAGTGACACTGGCAATACCTGGAATTATGGCGTCAATATGAAATGTTATTTATTTTTAATTATATAAGGTAGTAATTCAGAAGATATAAATGCCATTAACTTACGCATATACTGTCATTTGAAGTTATTGTTTTCAATTGCAATACAGCTGGGACATTCAGCGTGTGCCATATTTGTGGATATGATCACGCTGGCTGGGCACGATTTCGCGCGATTTCATTACCTAAGAAAAAAAAAATCACAGTGAAATTGGAAAATAATGTCAATTACCGTGCAAGCGAGTCGCAGTTACTAACGATCGTCATTACGCATTGTGATTGCGTAAATAGAGACGGTTGGAGGGAAGCGAGGCGGGAGGTTACAGTTTTCCGCTTCGCTCGTCGCGCGCCGTTGCCGCTCGTTAATGTAATCACGGCTTTGTCTTCTACTTACGCTAAATAACCTTATAACGATACACAATACATTTATCGTATGTATCTTATAGTATGCGTACATTCGTTAGTGTCACCTATCTACCTTATAGTTTAGTTCTTAAGATGTTAGATAAGTTGATTGGAAGAAATCATTGTTTGGATAACTTTTTGTTTATAGATTCTAATCGTATTGATTGTTTATAGCTTCTAATTTATTGTTGTGCAATTAAGTGTATTTTAATGTTGTTCATAGGAGCATATTCGTTAACTTGATATAGCTCCGGCAAATTCAATAAGTGAAGTGAGTTTCCATTCCAGCGAAATCGTCGGTACTGATTTGTGAAACGCAATACCGGCTTATACTCGTACTTGGCTTGCGATGCTCAGACACATGTCGAGAAACTCGATGAATTTGAAAGGAATATTTTGTTTCGCATTATGTCGTGCACTATTTGCCATCTATCGAATTCATTTTATCGAATAAATTCTATTGATATATAGACATCATATACTTAGATCGTATCGATAGATTCTAATAAAAAACGCAAAACATTTTATCGTCACAAATATCGTTGAAAGACTCAACATTGATTACTATGTTGTGGTTACTTGAAAGACGGTGTTCTTTTTTGTAAAAATTCAGTAAATAGTATGTTTGTTGTTTGTAACGAGAGTTTGCTCGATTTCTTGATTTTGCATTCCTAATCGATTTTCTATCAGCTTTCATCGCGTTAGCTAGCTATGAACTGTATTGTGTTTTTTATAAAATCGTTTAAAGTTCGATCATAAATATCAATTATTCGTCTACCATTCATAAGTTGAAGAAAGTCTTAAGATTTTTGTTTGCGAAACCATTAAATAAATAATAAAATGCTATCATAGGTAGAATCTCTTATTTAATCGACCTAATTCGAAACTAGAAACAACTTTGAAAATATCGTATTTTGTTTTGGTATATTATCAATATTTAAAATTTGATTGATATTTGTCACTAATCAATACCGGACGTGTTATCATGGACGATTGAACTTATTGATAACCAATTTGATGAAAATAAACAATTGGCACTTATTCTCTGTTGGATAAGGTTTACATTGGCAAGCCTGCGTCGGATGAAATAAATGTAAGGAGTGTGTTTACGTTTCAATGTGTGTTTTCGGTCAGCAGTTTGATGACACAAAACAAAACACTTCCTGTAACAGGTTCAATGGTTTCCGCTTGCGGATGTCTGATGTTTTGTTCCATTTTAATTGTAATACTATAGGTCATTAGGCACAACAGTTGTGACCAATTTAACAAGACCTGTATGATAAAATTTGAATTTATCAATAAATAAATAGACAGCAGTGCTTAAATCTTGCAAGGCTTGCATCTTTTGAACAGGTGTAAATAAATGAATCTCACAGGTAAGTATTGTTAGTGGAAGTAATACAGATATATACTCATTTAATACGCTAATTAGTTATTCCAATTATTGAACTATACATTAAATCTACCTGAAATTCAAATGTATTCGTAACTGCTCTATTCTCCTCTCATAGCATTGCAAAAATGTTAGAAAAGTATGCGACAACATTCGTGTATAAAATATCTACTTACGCATTGAAATCCTTCATTCGTAGCTAATAGGCCATATTGTGTCTCACACTCACCTTCTGTAACAAAAGAGAATGCCGCAATTATTAAAAATATTCTCGTAAAGAAGAAAAAATAATTCTAATATCTTCAAGATCGGGATTCTTCGAATGTCAGTATTCATTGTTAGGGAAAATAATAACATTCCCTATTTCACATAAAACGCGCAAGAAGCACAATAGCCTGGTGTCTATTGAGGGAGAGATTTTAAAATATGTGTGACAATTATCGGTACACGACGTTAATAGTCTCCTTACATTGTAGGACATTGGATCAAGCAAAAAAAGTCCCCCTTACTTAGGAAGATTTATTCGCAAATTACTTATAAATTTCGCCTGAACTCTACATCGGGTTTGGCTTTAAAAATGTATTTAAAACGTCGTGGCGGAAAATGATTTATTAGGTACGCAGTGTCGTAAATTTGTCCACTTGGACTTAGACCATAGGGGTTATAAATATTGGGTGAACAATGTCCGCTATTCATATTGTACGGTTATTACTACGATACTCGAATTCACGACAGAACCCTTGTTTCGACGGTATACATACTCGTATGTGTTAGGTCTCTAGTACCTACTCCAGTATTTGTGGGACAATTAATGTTTTTTGCCACATGGTATATAATTTGACACATTTGGAAGCAATAATGTCACCAATATGATATGTCTTATTTATTCAGGAATATATATTTAGTACATTTATATTTAGTTCTTTTACTGTCTCTAAAGCCGACTGCATTGCTGTCAAAATTATACACAAACATTCTGTCATGTTAATATATAAAGGTAATGTAATATACATTTTACAATTACAATTTAAAATAAATTTCAGCATAATAATGACCAGTAGGTATCTACTATCAACTTCATAAAAATAGATATTGACAAAAAACTGTGGGATAATAATGTATGAAACGTACGAGTATCGAACAATTTCGTCAGTTAAATCGTTGTAGCCGATTGAAAGAAAACAAAAATGCTTCCCATAAGAAAGCTGCCGATCGAACATCGCAAAAAATTACACACGGGAATATTCATGCTGTAATACCAGCGTTAATTTATGCAAGACGATCCTACTGCTTTTATTAATGACAAAAAAACTACAAAGGCCTTCGTCAAAATCACGATCACTACTGTCACCTAAAACTTTCTTAGGGGAGGCAGTTCACCCCAACCTGATCTGTCATTGTACTTTTGTCACTTAAGTTTTTCAAAATCTAAAGCAACGAACAAAAACTGTCTAATTGTAACAGTTTTTTTTTCGCAACGAATTTTAAGCTCGATTATTTTTTCTTTTGTTGCAGTTCTAAAAGCTTAGCTTTGAAACGTTCCGTTGGAATGATTGACAACTTGTGATTAAAAGTTCTATGATTATAAATTTTTATTTTTATTTTAAGTAAAATTATTTTATTCACACAACCTTATATGTTTTGTTTGTGCCCTGACTTATGCAGCCTTTAAAACGTTTTTGCCACTTTATTTTTAGTTAGCACGAACACGATAAAATATTTAATATCAAACATTATTATATCGGACAACCTAAGAATAGATTCTTAAGATTTTATATGAATTTCTCTACTATTTTAACTGTATTAAAAGAACCTAGTACATTATTTTTTTACAATAAATCGTAAATATGATCATATGCCTACGTGCATGTGTGATATTGTTGAATAAAAAACATAAAATCTAATTATAAGTAAACACACCTGTGCTACTTCGAAAGCTTCCAAACTGGTTATTAAACCAATCCGAGCGATCGGAAGGGTGTTATTCAGTAAGAAACTTATAATAAATGCTCACAAAGGAGATCCGGTTCGATCCGAAATTCTATTATTTATAGTTTCCGATCGAAGTCTGAATACGCCTTAATTATCGGCTTCAATGTGTCGCGCCCTTATAATTTCTCTAAACTTTCACGCTTATTTAAGGACTTTCACGCGAGTTTATTTTTAACAGATTTAGTTGAGCGTCGCGGTTTGAATATAATTTAAGTTAGAATTCAGTGCTATAAATGAAAAAGTTGAAAGAGGAAAAAGTTAGTTATAAAAAAAGTCTAGGAATTCCTAAGTAACCCACCTTTAGCCAAATATCAAACATACAATCTTTTTTCTCATGTTATTTCAGATTCTTTTTTTGTTAAGTCAGATGTTCGGCACAGAATAGATAACGACTATGAAAATAATTAAAATGCTCTATTTAAAATTCATACTAAAATCGTTCAAATGTTCTTACAAAAACGTCATTGGGGCGTAATGCATGATTGATTCAACGTGTATTGATTGAGGGTTACCATAAAGTACCATAAGGAACCCTTTCGACGGGCGAGACAACATGACAGACAAGAGACGGTTTTAATAAGTATGAAATTGTTTTGAACGGTGTTCGGTAAGCGTGAAGATTTAGCGAGGATTAGAACCGGTGATCGTTAAGGTTCCTCAAGAGGTTCTCAAACTTGTATCCCATTAAATGGTATAAAATATTATCAACTAGCTTTTGCCCGCAGCTTCGCGCGCGTTATATTGTTATTCATAGAGTACTATCTATAGTAATATGTATCTATCTACTAGTAATATAGTAATATAGTAATATTACTATATAACATATTAGTGTTATTATACATACAAACCTTCCTCTTGAATCACTCTATCTACTAAAAAAACAAATCAAAATCCGTTGCGTAGTTTTAAAGATCTACGCATACATAGGGACAGGAAGC
>DWQT01005662.1:0-10128 GCA_018244895.1 Myscelus amystis hages | reverse complement strand
TTACCACACCCTTCAAACCAGAACACAGCAGCGCTTAACACTGCTGTTATAAGGCAGAAATAGGTGTGACGGTGGTGTCGCCGGAGTCGAACCACAGAGGGTTCTACCACCTCTACCAACTTGTCACCGAAACATTTATATAACAGTGACATTGGGAACAGAGAAAATATTCATTCACATAAAATCTTTTTAAACAAAAATGTGGTACTGTGGTTAATTCAAACAATTCTACACTTAAAAGTTTTTAAGCAATCAACTTAATAAACTAACCTCACTTCATTCAAGGTGACAATATCATTTGTTACTTATTAATTACTTATCATAGAGGTATGTGGGTGTATTTAATATTTATAATACCTTTAGTCTTAATGTTTTTTATTTATTAATGTTTTACCTATAATTATGTTTCATAATGACAAACATAATGCTTCACAGATTACGCTGAGTGTACATTGGAGTACTATTTCTGTAAAAGCCGCCTCAAACATTAGCGTTGCGTGTGAACACATCCCTACGATACCTTAGTAATAATGTAATACCACATTAAATGTGGAAGCCATATACGGAATTCTTTTTATATTTAAAATATCTCTGGCATTTCATAAAAAAAAACACACTGAAGAGGTGTAGAATTAAAAGTACAGAGAGTTATAGAATATCGAAATTTAAAAATGGAATCAACTACATATTATAATTGGAACAATTTTACACACGGCTGTCGGATTCGAGTTAGTCAAATACATGCCGGGCAATCGGACAACTTATAAACATACATATTGCTATACTTATATAAATATTTTTATATAAGGGCGAAAAGAAATGTGCTAATCACAATTAGATACATCGAAAAATAGCGAAACGATTTTCTCTTATTGTAGCCGTTTAATGAAATCTATCGCTTAACCCGCTGAATTGACACATTAACAGCCGTTTGCAAAAAAAAAATCATACGTGAGTCAATTTAAAATTTCATTTATTTCTGGATCGCAGTCATAAAGCAATGTACGCCGACATTTTGATGTGCCGAAATAGTTTATACAAAAAAAATGCTTAAAACAAACGGAATAAACATGATTATTGCTTAAAAATCACGATAATCGCTAGAGACATTCACAGAAAATATAGCACATTTGCCCTAAATATTATCGTTTTTGTATTAAATAAAAAAAAAATATCTCGAGTTTAATTCGAAACACAATCACATTAGTACAATTATATCGGTATTATATTTATACATTATGCAAAACTAAAGGTATAAAACATTTTACAAAAACTATTGAAAGTATCATGATATTAATTTGCCCACGCAACTCACACGAATTCGTGTCGAAAATTGAAATGTCATTCGATTTTATTACGATATAATTAAATGTACGAATATAGACTTTCTTAACATAGGGGTAAGGATTAGTTTTCTGAGTTTTTAGCAATCAGGCATCAGTGCCGTGCAGTTCGAAAGGAGCAAGTTGGCCTCTTGGTCTCCGTTTTCCTGCTTTTCACCGAGGAGCATGACATGAATTATCCTGACCGCAGCTGAATATTGCCGTCTCGCTCGCACTGTAGTCTTTCTCTTTCCAGACCTTGTGACACAACAAGCACTTGATTTGAACTGTTCCCGCCAATATTTCTATCGCCATTTACCCCCTTGGGAGTGAAATTTTCATGCTACTTGTTTTTATATTCAACTACGTTATATAAAGAATCTATCTGCTAAATTTTACGATTCAGCTTTGCATTGATCTTCGAGTTAGTTAGTCGCCTTCCTCAAAAATATACATTATTGGAGCGCTATAGTGGAGGCTTTCAAGAAAAGCACTAAAGCTTTAAAGCTTCAATTCCGGTACTGTAGTAGTACAACGAACTCCTTAGTGTTGCGAATATAATTTCCTACAACGCTGTGTTCCTATTAATATGCACACTACATCATTAAAAAAAGGAAACAATTTTTCCTCCATAAGCAACTGCAGTAAACATTTTGCGGTGAGCGTGGAAAAATTTAATACTTTTAACGTGGTCGTACATTACCGAGCGAAACATCCATGCATTCAACCGCAACCATTGTCTAGTCTGGGACGGATTGTTTGAAGATGAACGGAATTGTAATTTTATTAAAACACACGTTTGAGATCTGCATACACCAAAGTCATTTCAAAAATAAGTAGACAATGCATTATATACAATTTAAACTGAACTATACCCGAGGCGTCGTCTGCGTTGTGAAAAGACTTTGTTTACACATCTCGCGCCTGTAACGCCATCTATACCGCTTATTTGATTAAAACGTGATTCCCGTGAATATGAAATATTTAAGTAGAAACAAAGTAAAAACATGTATTCTGCGGGTAGTAGATATAAGTTAATTATAAACCGGATAATTAATCTAAAATGTCCTTTCATACGTCATCTAACGTCTTTTAAACTAGGCAGAACGCGAGTCTTAGTAAGACATAATGTACAACATTCCTTTCTGAGTCTTTTTTTGATATACTGCTGGATAAAGATCTCTTCCTCGAGAGTTTTAAGCCATAGTCCACCACGATAGCCAAGTGCGGATTAGTACACTGCACACACCTCAGAAAATATGATACATTTTAAAATATCACTAAGGTATGCAGGTTTCCTCAAAATATTTTCCTTCACCGTTAGAGCTTGACATTGATAAATTTGTTGTTATGAAACGCACGTAATAAATCAGGGTGCCAGGATTGAACCCAGACGGACAGTAGGCTGGATGGAAACCACTAGGCTATAGCTGCTTTTATTAAACATACTTACATACATATATTATCCAATTTCGAGATTTGTCTAGGTGAGAGCTGCAAGTACGAAATGAGATTACGCGAAACCTTACGTTATGTTTGGCTTAAGGTGCGAATTTATTGTATTTTCTCATGTTAACACAATCGTCTGTAAAACTTGAATGTGAAAACGCCACTGCCTAAATTATCCTGTCAGTTTTTAGTAGTCTGTCCGAATAAAAGGTTCTATTTCCCGGACTAAATAGCACCAAAACAATGTTACTGAACATGCTAAATGAAATTTTATTATAATATGCAATATCTGATAGGAAATTACGTTTTTTGGTTAATTTTGATATTCAATGTCAATTTACGGCATTTTTAATTTAGTTAATTAGTGTTAATTTTCGTATTCACAATTTGTCATGACATTTCACGTCATTCACGTTAAGTCGTGGGTTCGATACCAACTCAGTACAAGTAAGTAACTATTTCGATATCTATATCGCGGTTATTATATAAAATGTTATATGAAACAGTCACTAAATTGCTTAAAATGAACATACCTACAAAAATTTAAGTCATTGAAATATTTTTAAACTAGGAACAGAATTTTAAGCATTATCTTTCAGGACCCGATAAATTATAACATCTGTTTTGACAGTCGCAGATAAGTCGCAAAATCGCACATGTGGTTTTACCCTTACAATAATCTGCTTTATTTTAATGCAGCGTAACCTTCAACATGCTTGTACATGAAGCGTGTTCAACATAATTGCTCGTACTTATTCATGTTAATGCGACTTCATGTGTTATGTTAAACGAGTGTATATTTCAAACAAGGCTTTAGAGATTAACGTATCACTGCCAAATTACGTGGTCTTACACATATTTAATAAAGAAAATGGTATAATACCTTGTGTATTTTTAGTAAAGTATTAACTTCAGTAATTAATAGTAAAAATATGGTATTTGTAAGTTAATAAAGCTCTTAACTGTACCTGAGAAATCTAAAATAACTGGTTGCAAATGCGAACGCTCCGAATGTTAAAATCGTTGTCTTAAAATAAGCAGTTTCAAGCCCCTCTTTACAAGCATACACGTTCAACGAAAAGCGCTTCCAGTGGGCGTTTATTGTATCCATACATCTATCCGCGTTTTCGAACATTCGCGGCAGTTTGAATTTCGAACGCCGCGTCCAGTTGGTAACGCGAACGCTACGGTCCCGCGCATTTTAGTGTCACTCGATTTTAACAAAGGAATAACAAAATGGTGCGTTCAATTTACATTAATAAAACAATTTGACGGATAATTTTACTTTAATGTTACAAATTATCTATAGCTCAATAATAAGTCTTATTTGACGGGCCCGAAAGACGCGATTTAAGAGCGAAAATGTGACTAAAAATTATACGAATGAAATTTTGTAACTTTGTTACTTGTCAGCTTAATTGAACTAACTAAATATTTTGAGTATTATTAAATCGAATCAATGCAAAAGTAAAAAAAAATCACTGAAAATATACATATTTCATTTAAAAAAAAATTATGGATGTAACTTATAAATTCTCGACTAAGAAAAATCTAAATAATTTTTGGCTCAATTTTTAATCGTCTATCGACAAATGGAAGCTGAATACAATATTTTATAACTGGGTTTTCTCGTTGCAGACCACTCAAATCGACGATGAGCAGATAACCAGTAAGTTCATAATTTTATTAATAATTTAATATGGCAGTCGCGCTAAAAAACTTAAAACTTAAAATAAATAGCATTATGTTAAAATTACAATAATTTGAAACATTACTAATAGAATTGAAATTATTTTGTTTGCATATGTTTATACACGAAGTAAATAATGTCAATATGTATTATTAATGGCCGAAAAATATAAAATAGCTGCTTATTGAAATTTTAAAAAAATGGCTAGACGTTAGTAGGTAAATGTCATAAATGTGCACAGATTAATAATGTTTTCGCTAGTCACATATTAGCATCGTCGTGCCTTTCATAAACGCTTAGCTCTTTGCTCTATACCTATTCAATATCCTCGCTATATTGAAAGCTTACGGAAGAGTTATTGCTATTCTGCTAAGGATCACCGCACACAAAATTTTAACAGATTCTTTATTGTTTACCCTGAGAAACAAGCAAAATAGTCAACTGTATATAAATACACTAATATACACCATACATTTTATCGTATTACGTACTACACTTCAGTAAATTTAAAACACTTTATTTATTAAAACTTTTTAGAGCAAACCATTGTGATAAAGTAAGATTTAGATACATACATTGTTAATCAAAGCAAAAAACAACTTTGTACAAAAAATTAGTAAACAATGAACATAAACATTATTCAGTAACTTTTTGCACTGCATTTTTTTTATTACGTACTAAAAACAATGTTATTATGATTATTATAGACAAAATACATCACAGTAAGTACGTTTTACAGTGTACGGGTCGCCTTTTAGATATTACATCCCTGACAGCCTCCGAGCGTGGTGATGGCTCAGATATTGGGACATTATAATTTTCAAGCTGTCTCCAAACGGAATATTGCATAGATCGGAGATTATAATAGAAAATAATTTAGTCTGAACTGTACATAGAACAATCGTGCTATAATCGTAAATGTCTAATCTATTGATTCAACGGCTCTAACCGTTGGGGGTAGTGGGTTCGATTTTCCTCCAGTACCTAATATTTTTTGAATGAAAACTGCTCTCAACTGTATATAGTACCACCGTGCTATTATGGTATGTCTAATCTATTGATTCAGTGGCTGTGATCTGTGGGGGTAGTGGGTTCGAAGAGTGCAAGCATTTGTTAATTCTGAAACAATGTAGTATTAAAGCTGGTTACATGTTTACATACTTTAGTGCAACACATAAAAAGGCAAGTTAAAGAAAACCTTTTTCAAACGTAATAGCAACTAAATACGCTTCAGAAACCAGGATTCCAATAACGATTTTTTGTAGAGCCGGTAAACGATACACCGCAGTGCACACGAAAGTATCGACGCTAATTTATTTTGGAGTAAAAATTTTATTTTTTCTTAAACACTATCAAAATGGTTATAAAATAAATTACCAACAGTTATCCTGTTATCAGTCAAAAGCTTAGTTTTGTTTAAAAAATCATCTGAAAAACTTCACTCTTCTAAATCCCAGTATTCTTTTTGTGCAAGAACATTTTCATTGGTCTATATTAAAGTATAAGAATGATTAAGCCAACCGAAATTGTTTTAGCTTTCCGCTAACAATACTGTAAAGCGTGGAGGGGGTAAGTGGGAGGGGGCTGCCTCGAGCTCGAGAAACGAACTGTTGGAAAGGATTTAACTTAAATGAACATGGCTTATGCGTTATAACTGTAGGAGTTACTCGTAGATTTCGCTCGGCGTTTCAACAGAAACCTATACAATGTACGTGTATTGAAGTAATATTCAATTAAGCCACTTTCGTAATGCAACAGCAACACTCAGAGATGTGACTCATTTAAGATACAAATACGTATCGGCATCTTGTTTGTAAAATACTATTTTGAAGTTCATTTTGTATATTGTATTTTTACTTTAACTTAGTCGATACATTTTCACAATATTAGTTCCCTTTACGCACGATAGGGGCGCTGTATAGTTTTTATACATTTTTTATCAAAACTTCATCGATAGAAGTTCGTGCGTGGCCATAGCGCGTAAGTAAATGTCATTCTCGCGTTTTGTATGAAATGTGCGCATCGAAACCCAACCAATGTATTCTGACACTGTCAAATCTGTCACTTGCATTTTGAAGTCTCAATACCTTTACATTAGAAGCGAAAGTTCGTGCCCGCGGTAAAGATCTATTACCAATGAAAGGGTTGTAAGAAATAATAATATCATACGACAATCCCACATACGGCTATCCGATTCTAAATTAGGCAATTTAATGCCTGTGTTATGGTAACCAGACAGCTAATAAACATACATATATACATATTATATAATACTTATATAGATATTTTTATTACGACCAGACACAGAACAAACAAATGTGCACATCACACAAATGTTTGTCCTGGGTGGGAACTGGGAATCGAACCCACGACATCCGGTTTCACAGTCAGGATCTCTAACCGCTCGACCACAAGGCCGGTCAAACACACAATAACACACACAAATAAAAGAAACTTAAAAGCACTTAAACAACAAAACATAATTTAAACTTTAGACAAAGCCAAGTAGGCTAAGTATTTTTGTCATGTGTTACCTTAAAACAACCACCTTCGACCGCATCGGTTACAATCATTGTTATGAAGTAATAATAGTGATAAAATTAATTAAAGATTATAATAGTGATAGTTATGATTTATAGGGGAATTTCGGTAAATACTATTTACGAGTAGCTATCAAGTATCCAAGGTGTTGCTATGTGATCAATTAAATATATGCGATAAAGCTGATCTGATATATTATGTTATAAATGCACAAGATTAATTTGTTATTGGTCCTTGAAATTATAATACTGTTAACATGTTCTGGTCTATAATAGCAAACGCAGGAAAATACTCCTAAGAGCTTTGCGTGATTGATAATTATATTAAGTACGTACCTATTTGAATATTTAGTTCATTTGCAATTTACCGACCCTGCGCTGGATTTGAATCAATTACATCGCACTATTGTAACAGTAAATTGTAGTTAATTCATTATACAGGTACTAACAAAGAAATACACATTCAAAAATAAATTATCGAGATTTAATCAGAGTATCGCCAAAGATCATTTAATGGTTATGTCAATGATACAGGTAGGTAATAGATAAGAATATTATAATAATAAATTTTTGGGATATTCGGATTTTCGCCGTCAATGTTGGAGGTGCTCTTTCATTGAGAGCCATTGTCAAAAGCCATTTATGGTCGATATCTCATTGGCGCGTTGCGTCGCGTGCCTCAGGCACGCGGCGCTCGCGCCTCTCCTTGATTGACTATCCACTAATTCCACTAAACACGCGGTTCGGACATCGCTCCGCATCGTCGTCGTCGTTGGACCAAGAATGCTCTACAAATATCAGCCCGTGGGATACTGGCCTTGCTACAGTCCTGATGATAATTAACTTATTACAAAATCTTACGAAATGCTTTGGCCAATGTTTTGGCCAATTGCGCAGAAGCAGTTGAGATGATATTAGAAGATGATATGAATTAAGAAGACTTTGACTTTTCGTTGGGACATTAATCCAATGACTCGGTGGAGTAAACGCGATTGAAAAAGACGACTCGGTGGAGTAAACGTACATACCATCTTAAAACAGTATAACGTAAAGAAATAGTAAACAGCGCTACCTGTTGGGGAATAGCCATACTATTAAGAATGTTGTCATTCACTTTGGTAAAAGTTGCATTCTACCTACTAATAGATGTCATAAACATGGTTTGAATATTTTTTGTATGTACTTCTATTGTTACTTTTTAATCTCAAAGTAAAGTATTATAATAACTATATGGTAATAACTTTTTTAAATATTAAAAAACCATATTTTATATTGCTGGGCGTGATTTATCACATAAACGCAAAATGTATTTGAACGCGCATGACAACCGCGGCTAAGTCCAATGCGCATAGTCAAAACATTGCGCATTTCTGTGGCTAACCTCATTGAGTCGATCGACCGATTCACTAAGAGCCTGACAGCGAAAGGCTTTCATTTCATCTCTGTGCTGTATTTTGGTGCAGTGTGTGTGTGCGAAGTGACACCGAGGGCATTTAAATATAATATAGGTGCTAAATTACATATTTCAGGTAAGTTTCTTAATACTGATTAAAATATTTATGTTTCATATCTTCACTTCTGATAGGTACTTTCTAATTAACAGCAATCTGACTCCATGATTGATTAAAGTGCGTCGTAGATTTTCTTCCCTTGTATATTCACGTACTTACATTTTTTATATAAAGTTATTGTATATCTCTTTAAAACAATGACATCATGAGCTGGTCCGGCTTACGTCAGGCGGAATTGTCCCTTTCGGCATTTTTATGTAGATCGGTAGCAAGCGTTTTTTTAATGTCCTGTGTTATCCGATTGTTTCAAAACAACTAAAGACTACTACAGGTTATTAATTAATGTTAAAATACATGAAGTTTGAGAGAGTAAAATGGGCGTATACATAGTATCTCTTATAATTCATTTTCACATCCGCCCAGTAATTTCTTTATTGGTATGATAAACAATTTTATTACTGCATTCATATTATATATATAACTTAACACCTAAATGTTTGCTCTCTAATTTTTTGGAGTACTTAAAAAAGTTACTGTTGGTCAAAATGTTATTTTTGGAATGTTCAAGCTAGATTCAACCAATAACTAGTGCCCAGTATCTATTATCCCTAAATTCTGTTAAGTCGACTAAGTTATTAATCGGTATAGACATTAATCTGATTTATTTACTTAGTTTTGCCTAATTCCAAATACACACCCAACACTGAAACTCAGCAGGTGTAAAAAAAATCTGTTATTCTAATCAGGTTTCCACATCAGAACACAATTGACCAATGTGAACAATTAATCAATACAAGTGAAGTTTCAATACTAGCTATTAATAATATTAATATAAAATAATTATTAATGAAAACCATGCAAATGCTGTCAAAGATTATTGATCAAATTTATTTGATCGGGTTACTTCTTTATCCAATAATTCTTGGATTCAAATGTTGAAAACTAATTTGTAAAACATCTGCGGTGTTATTCTGTAATGAGATTTCTTACAGATGTTTTTGCAATTCCGTCAGCACTTTTGTTGGCGATTTGTTTAATACCATGACCATGACCATAAGCACCCACACTAGTGTAACATATGAGTAAAAGAGTTACGTTTTTATCGTACAGTAAGTTTTTGTCAGTAACTATGGCTTAAACAATTGAACACTAACTTAAATAGTACTGAAATTCTCTTTTATATCGAACTCCAACACATTCTAACCAGATCTGTCCAACTTTTGGACAACAATATTTAAAAAAACAAGCATTACTACTCAGTGATAAACATTTTTACATTAGTCACAGTTACATTAGTCACAAAAGAGCTAGCTTTTAATCTTGCTTCAAATCAGTCACAGATTTGATTTATGAATAGCTTTACTTGAAAACTCCTAGAATGTCGTTTTTAATACATTACCGATATGTTCATTTAATTTAGAGGGCATAGAAATTTTATTTCAATGCTAGACAGTTGCTTTCTTCAATATCAGTTGTATATTACCATTAGGTACTGTAGAGGATTTTCGGTTGTCATTTCACAACCGTGGGTATACACATCACCTAGGTCCACCCTGACACAACTGAACAACTTAACAACACCTATATTAAGGATTACAAAGTTCAGCCTTATACAA
>DWQT01005661.1:0-10129 GCA_018244895.1 Myscelus amystis hages | reverse complement strand
TGGATCTTTGTTACTCTTTCACGCAAATATTACTGAAGCGATTACGATGAAATTTGGTATGTACGTAGCTGAAGACCCAGAATAACACAAAGGCTGCTTTTTATCTCGGAGTTCCCGAGGGATCGGGATTTACAGGGGAATAACGAGAATTTATTTGCCAGCTTGTTATTTATATAGTGGTGAACTGGATTAGAAAGTTCTGTAAAGTTAGCAACATCGGATGCGAATATTTGCGATGCAATAATAAATTATTATACTGTCTGTCCGTGATCCTATTTTTAGATCTAGCAGCAATTTTACCCGGAATTCTGGTTTTTTAATTAATAATTTATCAATTCTGATCTCATATTTAATTTTAACAATTATGTATTATCAAATGTTATTTTATCAATGCAAATATAAATGAAAAGGTGATGCTTGAACAAATAGGTATTGTAACCCGTCTTGTGTTATATTAAGTCGATACAGAGTACCGTCGCTATTTAATATGTAAATTCGTTCAACGATAAATTAATAGCACCGTGTAGACTCTACACTGTAGAGAACACAGTTTATGTAGAGCTAATAATATAGATATAACTTAATGTAATATATGTTAGAGATATGTGCGTTATGTTAGTATATGAAAATGGATTTCTTTCAGTGTCTGGTAGCTGGTTGAAGGTGGCGGTAGATCGCCAAAATCTGTAGCATCTTTAGTTTTTGAATCGTAATGCTATGCTCCGGGTGTGCGATTCGGTTCTTGTCGAAAATAAATATTTGTGTTAAAAGCATTTTATATATTTATGTGTGGTATGAGCTGTTTAGTTACTATTTGACATTGTTTGACTAATTAGAGGTTATATGGGTGTTTTGTAAAGATGGCCAAAAACATTATTTTAATGGTCTCAACAATTACATGTTAGTGATTATAAGATCATAAAAAAATAAGTAATTAAATGGAAATAAAACGTTTATTTTGTTATTAAGACTAATGGTTAGCTTATATCTAAAGAGAAATCATATAAAGTACAATATTTTGCTATATCTGTGCCCAGTTGGCGAGAATTTTTCAAGCTTTAATGAAACTTGTTTCAGTTGCATTAATGATACCAGGGCACGGTGAGATTTAATGAATTATTCAAATAGAGTCATTAAATTCCTTCTTCAAATCTTCCGTGTTCTCTCTTCTCCTGTTTTGCCACACACTTGTCTAAGAATTAATGAATTAGAAAAATAATTTATTAGGTTTCAATAGTTATTTCTTCGCTCAATTAAACTCAGTCCTTTGTTTCGTTACAAAGAAACAAGATTGCGTGGTCCGAATTCTCTGGCAATAATTCATGTTCGCTTTCAGACTCTGAACGATTTATGTGCAGGTTTCATTGGGGACACTCGATGCGGTGCGTGCACGATGTAAGGCAGCGACACACTCTTGCCGGCGAATGGTATCGGTTTACTATAGTAATGGTTGACTGCGCTCGGTCCAAACGTGCGTTCCGGCGAGTGTGTGATCACCATCGGCGCTTTAGAGAAATACTTTTCATGGGCGTCCAACCAGCGGTGAACCTAAGGAGTATAAACAATTTATAAACATACTTTTGCTGTAATAACACTGAAAATAATGTTCATAATCAAATTCGTTTCTATCACAATTATATTTTCTTGTTATTGGAACGAAGTTCCTTATCGCACTTTGCGAAGGAAGCTAGACGGAAAAAAATCAGACGGAAGTTGTCCGTCACACGAGTGTTGCGAATTAGAAAAGAAGAAGAAGAAGAAGAAATAAAATTTTATTACAATTCCTTCACTAATTAATCGAAAGGAACTTCGTTCCATCCGGGTGTCGCTTGACACCTCTTGTGTTTTTCTTTTTGTATAGCCTATGTTGTTTGTACAATGAGCAGACTTAATGCTTATTAGCATTCTCTATCAATCAACCCTAAAGCATTATTGCATCAGCCTCAGTTGAAATGCGTCATGATAATCTTTCAGCTAGTTTTATTATTAAGTGCACGGTGATTACTCTTAATTAGTGCCTCGCATTAGTGCATCCACCTCTTCTAACTTTAGCGAGATAGTGCTCCGCAAACTTTTATAAGCTTTATAACTATAACTGATGATTGTACAATCCGGCAGTTTATAACAATTTCCATAAAAACAAACAACATTCCCCACCGTCTACTGGATTTAACTAAATGCAAATAGTTTCGAGTTTTTGTTACGTTCATACGTTACATACATTCAGATTGTTTGTTCAGCGCTTTTATCGTTGTTTGCTTTTTAACTGTCTTCATGTGTTTTTTTTATCTATTTACCCTTTATTGTATCATATGGGTAGGTTATAAAAGGGCTGAACGTAAGCCAGCTAAGTCACTTTCTACGTTTATCAAAAATATTTAATCGACCCGGCCGGATTTCTATTCTATTTCTCCCTTACAATAGGTACTCAATATGTGCAATTGATTGTTAATTTATACTTCTATCGTCGTCAGCATTGGATTGACCTATCAAATATTATAACCACATTATAACCGTCAAATCTATAAGTGGAATATTGAACTCACCAGTCCAATTATTTATAATCTAACAGAAAGGCCTACGTGGACTCATTTGGCACGATGTGTATATAAAGCCCCGCTGTAACTAGGGATTACAGCTGTAGCGAACAACCTATTAAAACTAATGAGTTCTTGTGTCGTAGAGCAAATCAAGTGTTTCCGTGCCTCGACGATTTTATCATCTTTTTCTTACA
The DNA here is from genome assembly GCA_018244895.1 of Myscelus amystis hages. Taxonomy (NCBI): domain Eukaryota; kingdom Metazoa; phylum Arthropoda; class Insecta; order Lepidoptera; family Hesperiidae; genus Myscelus; species Myscelus amystis. The sequence goes on along the minus strand of DWQT01005661.1, from coordinate 7,395 downwards.
TTCAATGTCATACTCTAATATGAAACTCTTGAACTTGATACTACTCGTATATGTATACATATGCCTCAGTTTAAGAGATTTTTGCGTAGGCGCTGGAAACAATGTTTTCGATAACAAGAAAAGATAAATCTACATACATATTATGAGTATTTCATTTTCAATTCTTAAAGCCTCAAGGGACATAACCAAATTTTCATGGAGTAAGTACCTATCTACCTGTAAAAATAGGTCAATAAACTTACTGAAACTTTACGAGATTTGTTTACTAAACAAATAAGTAGAAGTACTTACATTTTTTTGTCCCTGCCCCTTGAGGAAGGAAAGGCGTTTTCGAAGTTTCTATGAGCAAGTTACATAGGAACTCACGAATTGGTGCAAAGGTTATATTTGCGGTACGAAAACTTTTATATGAGCTACTCTTAGTTTTCTATATTTGGCTATTTTACTATACCTGCACAGTTATGATATTACTTTCTTCTTCTTATACTTCAAGCGGTCAATTCTTACCGGATTAGCTTACAGATATCAAAAAATGCCGTTACCTCAGTATTTTAGATATATGTTATACAAATTATAATATTTCATTTTGACGGTGCCTGTTTTTTCGTTGTAATAACAACTGCTTCACGATAGAAATAGGTGTGGCGGTGACAATACCTCGGGGAAACCGCATACATAATATGATACTACCCAACACATAATATCTTTTATATTATTTATATCGCCTACTGAAACCCTATATCGTGTGTAATAATAATGATTGCATTAACTTCTATTGAAACAGACGTTGAAAAGCTAAAATTGGGTCAGACTATGGTAAATTATATTTGATTTGTATTAAATCATACTTAACCCCGCTAATTTATTCATATATGCATACTTTACACAAAATACGCCGTAGCGTATTTTAGCCGTAGTTTTGAGATATTCATATTTCAGTTTCAATCTCAAAGTTGGTGAATGCCACCGGGGCGGGACACTTGTTTCCAAGATCGATTCTCCACGTAATAGTCCCTTTTACTTTAAGTACTGAAAGGCGTATTAAGCTCGAACTGACACGACGCAAATGCAATTAATGAAAGCAGCTTTGAGAAGTATTCAAAACCAACGAGATGCGAGATCTATAGAAATGCGGAGCGGAGAACGCATACACCCTTTTGAAAGCGATTTCAAGGCAAGTTACGAATTATGAAATAATTTTAATGCAGAAAAGGTTATCAAGATAAATTGCAGTTAAAAAGATTTCAAGAAATGACTTAATAAGGTAGATATCAACATGTTTTTACATATGGGCCAGCAACATAATATGTAAAATATATTTTTTACTGAATTATAAATTATATTACCATGTTAGAACATACATGATTTCGTATTAGTTACAAATTTAATCAATAATTATGCTCTACGCTCATGACTGAAAAGTGTTTATGCATGTATTTAGTAATTGTATGAATTTTACATCGGGTGAGCGCATTATCATTAGCATAGTATAACAAGGTACTACGGTTCGCGGAGCGTTTGGCATAATTCTACAAATTTTCGTAGCGCTGCGAAGCTGTAGACACTTGCATCTGAAGGTGTCATTATGTTGCTTCGTAAAAGTTTCATTTCAAAACATATATTCACATAAAATAATTTATGGTATGCTTGAGTTGTTTATTGCACCCTATTATTTGCTAGATACGGTTCGACTCTCATTATGGGTAGGTATTAGGCCGTGGTTCACTACGCTTTCCAAATGCGGGTGCTAATCCGAACTTGGAAAGCGTAGTACGCTTAGTACGCTAGTAATATACGTAGTACGTAGACACTTCACACTCCTCCTTCCTTCGGATATATTTCTTCACCGTTATAGTGAGGAAAATTAAATTTCAACTTATAAAACGCTCGTAGCCGATTTGACCGCAGACCCCTGGAGTGGAAAACAGAGTTTCAATACTCGAGACTCTCATTGGTAATGAAACGAATGTACTTGATTAAAAGCTCCTAAATATCCGATTATTGTAATGGCAATCCAAAGATATTTGTGTCAAAGCAACATTGCAGTTCAATGAATTTTAAGCGTGGTTCACAAATATTGGCAGATGAAGAAATAGGAAAGAAAAAGTAAAAACATAATGACAATAAGTAACATTTACTATACACATTTTTAACGTTTCAGTAGTATTCACACCGTATGTTTGAAGATTTTTACCGCCATATTCGTGTTAGTGGAGTGTTTTAGCGCTCGTTACCGTATTACGCGGCCGGGAAAGGGGAATACGTGCGTTCGTGAGGCACGGTGTCGTGACATGACAACGAGATTTGTAGCACGCTTTTGTCGACGCGTTCGCTCTACTGTTATCGTCCAGAGATGGCATTAACTTAACGATAACCCGCTTTTGCGGCCGTCATTTCGAAACCAAAGCGATTTTGGCATTAACGTCGAACCAAATTGTTATGTAATGCTTGCCATCTGTATTTACATTACTACAAAAATAATGCGACCAAATGTATGGGTCTTTCAGAAGTATCACGTGCTTGAAAGCTTTATAGCTGTGGGGACATAACATTAAAGGCTTGGTTGCCACTAGTTGCTTCGAAGGAATGTGAATGAAAGTGTACTGAACACTTTAAGTACCCTTCGGTGAATAGTGTTCATAGACAACGTAATTTGTAAAGGACAGTGAAAAATTGCAATTGTGTAAGAAATTTCTATAAGAATAAAACATACATAGTTAAATTAATAAAATATCTATTTTCCAGATCTAACCCACGAAGCGTGGACAGTTTTATAGATAGTTATGGAATTTTGTCTTAATAGAGAAAATTAATAAGTCATTGATGAACAGAGTAGAGTGAAAAGAGGGGTAGATCTGCGCTTAAAGTTTTGCATTCTAAAAGATAGAAGACGAGCATCTGCGCACGCCCTTCTCTGTGTATCGTTCTAAAAAAGCGTCCGGTACATTTTTACGCTATACTGTGCATGACATAGAACTAGGTCAGATGGCTCATTGTCGTTTGCTTTTAGCATTCCTTACAAAAAAATGTGTTACCAGCCAATAAAACATGTAAACTTCGATCAGTGATCTGGGTAATATGAAAATTTTCAAAATAATTCACGTGTCTATATAAAACTAAAACGTTTTCACCAATGAAAAAATTTCACTATCTTTGCAACCTTAATCACTTCTAGAACATTATGACATTCAAATGAAATAACATACGTGTTGACCTTAATAATTTTTATACCCTGGAATACATTCGTAAGTAATTTGTCTGCATTATAATTTTAAGCCGTGAATGTTTTCATAGTATAAGGTGACATAAACAAAATATAAAGTGCGACGGATTCAAATCACAAAAACTCCCACTGAGAATTTTAAATGCAAACCACTGTACTCTACGCTAGGTGTGAGCTCGTAAAAAAGTTTGGAATCTAACCAAGTTGGTCGTCAGCAACAAGTAGCGTAGCTTCGAGTGTAGATATCTCACAACTATTCTGTGGATAGACATAGCTTTTGCAATTCAGAGTACATTTGTTCAGTACCTGTATTTTTATGCCCGCATTTTTCACTGTCGTGAACAGGGTTTCGTTATCGTACACAAAAGGTTTTTTATCAAAACAGTTTCAAAGCTTTTATTAGACATGGTGGTATTTGTACTGTTAAAGCAACGTTAAATAACACAAGCGCACTAGCTGTCACCTTAATACTATAAATTCGTAAGAAATTCTCCCCGAATAATTTTCTAAGAAAACGCTGAGACGAATTTGTTCATTTTATGGTAATAAGTTAGCACGAATTTTTTGAAAGGACACCTGCTACTACGAACATGTATTTTTCAAATCAGCTCCAAAACATTTACAACGGACTAATGATAGCGGTTATGAATATCAATTAGTTTTCCGTGCAAACAAGTCGACAGTACAATTCAATTTTATTCTCTTTTGTTATTTAGGTATTCCTCGAGATGGAAGTGTTCTACAAATTACCAAAAGCGACTGACCTTCATCTGTCAGTCTCGGATACTGAAGCGTCGCCTGTTTCTCGTAAGAGCGGCGGCCAAAAATCGGACATCCCGGCTGTTCATGGTCAACGTGGCCGTCGAGGATCTATTCCCGAACATCAAGACAAGCCCCAAGGACCGAGAGTATCACGAACTCTGACTAGGCAGGGCACGGGTACAGCTCTACGCTCAAAGACCGCACATGGATTACGGACCTCTAATGTCTCTACAACATCTCAAGGCTCCGTAAAAGTTCTAGGCACTGCACAACGTCACTTCCCAGGAAGTGCTCAGTATTCGGGAACTATTCAAGAATCTGCTCTCGTTCATGATCCACCGGCCTCTCGACAAGCAGAAACTTCCCAAGGTCCTTCAACCGCTGGTGCGTCAGGAGCAAATAAGATGTCTAAAGCTGTACAACGCTCAGTGACTACTCAGAACGTAGAAACCGCTCAAGCTTACGTGGCGACTCATGTTCCAGTTACTGCTCAACCCTCAGTAACAACGCTCGGTCGTGCGGCCGTTACCGCTCATGGCACAACACTCGTATTCGGTCCAGCTACGGTTCCTAGTACTACAGCTGCTCACACTACAGTAGCAGTTCAAAGCTTAGCGGTCGCTCACGGTTCTCCGACTGTCCATTTCTCAGGCGGCTCTCAAGCCGCTCCACCCTCCACTCACGGCCCGCCAACAGTTTACTTCTCGGCCACACAAGTATCGAGACCGACGCATAGCCTGGAAGGAGCTCAATGCTTGGAATTGTTGCGAGAATCAGAGCAAGCGTCTGCCCGTAGTTCGGTCCAGGGCTCCATTAGTTCTGCACAGTCAGACATAGACGACGACGAGACTCTTAAAAACTTGCAACGAAACATCGAGAGCGCGGAGAAGTCTCTCATGAACAAAGAGACCGTGATTGACATCGAATCGGGCGATGAGTCTCGCAGCCGCAAGCTGAAGAATGCTGGAAAACGTTTTCTTAAGTAAGTGGATATTACTTAGATTTTATACATTTCGAAGTTATAAATTTTACAACATTCTTTTCCCATCTTAAAAAATTATATGTCCTATCGTTGTCGACAGCGAACTACGGCGTCTGTTCATTTTTAATTATATAATTGTTTCGTGACACAGCCATCAGTTGAACAAATGTTTACAGACGCGGTCTGTCCCTGGGGACCGATAAAACCGTAACCATCGCTGATGAACGCGAACCGAAGCGGACCTCACGGTTCAGAATGAGGAACCTCATTCGATTCGGACGCAGCCGTTCCCGCGATGCCCGGGCCTACGACGAGGAGCAAGGGCTCATTCCCGCCGGTGGTTCGTCCTGTGACTCGGAGCCGCAAGTGTGCCAAGTGTCAATCTCATCAGATGAAATGCTGGTCGATACTCGCATTGTCGAAGACACGCCGAAAATGAGACGAATGTAAGTACAGTTGAGTCTTGAACGTTAAGTTTTATTTTAAGCTAAACAGTATACCATAAAAAGCGAACAATTCCAGTTTGATGTCTTATCAGCTGTACATACATACATAGATAGTCTTCGTGTACGTTTTTTGGTAAAATATTGAAAGTGTTCATTTTGGTACATAAATGTTGTACACATTCTATATATTGACAGTCGCGCGGCTATCGACGGCGCGGGCCCAGTGGCTCTGAAGGCAGCCGACTTCCAGGTGTGCGTCACTGTGATCGAGGCGCGCCAGCTCGCCGGCCTCAACATGGACCCGGTGGTGTGCGTGCAGGTCGGCGACGTCCGCAAATACACCAGCGTCAAGGAGAGCACCAACTGCCCCTACTATAACGAGGTGATTTTATTCTACATATATGATATCTATACCCAATACTAATACGTAAAGGTGAAGAGATTGTTTGATTGTTTGAACGCGCTAATCTCAGGAAATGTTGGTCCGATTTGAAAATCTCTTTCAGTGTTAGATAGCTCGTTTATCGAGGAAGGCTATAGGCTATACTAGCTTTTGAAGTTATACATATTATATTATACAGCAGACAATTGAGAATAAGTGAATTCGATGATAATAAAACTAACTCTCTTATACATAATACTTAAAAAGTCTTCTATGAATATTTTAAAAATAATCTTATGATATTTCAAGTCTGTATTTGTTTAAGATTTTCATACATATACTTGCAACTTTACGTTTTGTTACTATTACAAATCACCTCCTATAGATCACAAAGTTGCTCAAACAACTATGCTATTTGTACAATGTATCTGAATTTTAACTATCACTAATGATATGAAACGTGAATACCCAGCCGCTTCTATTGTTCTCAGTCTATTAGATTCTCTTGAATAATTTTCTTCGTTGTCATGATGAAAATTTAATACTGTTAACTCCCGGCGGAATTTCAGTAGGTATCGTCCCTTTACCTGCTTGGTACATTACAGACGAGGAATTACTGAGGATTTACTTTAAACATCAGTAACTGGGAAACGGATAGCTCGATCTGGAATTTGCTAAGACCTTCTTCGATATTATTGATTACATTTATAGTCAAATTTCTTCGAAGTCAATGTAAAATTTGACGGATCTTTTGGTTTAGTGGTTTGAGATCTTGCGTGCTAAGCCGGAGAGTGTAAATACGATTCTGATCTAGGACAAACGTTAACATGATGATGACATTTGTTTATTTTATCTAAGTGCAATAAATATACATATTTATACAGGTATTATATAATACGTTAACGTATATAAGTCACATATATATGAATCAGGCGGCTGTTTGGGGAGTTATATGAAATAACAGCTTTTCGATTAGTAACGCTGCTTTCGTGAATTCCAACTTTTTATTTACTTCCACAGTATTTCGTGTTTGACTTCCACATGCCCCCGATTATGCTGTTCGACAAGATCATCCACCTATCGGTAAGTGTACTGATAAATAGATGTGTGTGTGTGTGTGTGTTTATATATATACTACATATGTATATATATATACACATAACTAGAGGCAGTCGCAGCGTGTGGCACAGCGAAGTAGCGAAGCGCGTTCTATAACTTAAAAACGTAGAGTGATAAATTTAGCCCGTTAGGTACTGTAACATAAAGTCCCGTTATCATCAGTGTATAAAACAGCTCCGCGGAGACATGTTCCTACTAAAACGTTAATGGAATACTCTTTGTTCGGACGTAACGATAGGCACAAGTTTCTAGCGATAGCGGCCGCATTATATTAAACAAGCTGGCCCGGCGAACGTCGTGTTGCCTTACGACTAAATAAATTCTCGATATTCCGCATGTAAATCCCGATCCCTCGGTAAGTCCGAGATAAAAAAGTAGCCTATGTGCTATTCTGGGTCTTCGGGTACCTACATACCAAATTTCATCGTAATCGGTTCAGTAGTATTTGCGTGAAAGAGTAACAAAGATCCATACTCACAAA
>DWQT01005660.1:0-10129 GCA_018244895.1 Myscelus amystis hages | reverse complement strand
TGTTCTGGGTGGGAATCGAACCCACGACCTCCGGTTTCACAGTCAGGGTCTCTAACCGCTCGACCACAAGGCCAGTCTTATTAATAAATCTAAGCGAATTTATTCAATCTACATTATTTGTAATTTTGAAATGAGCCAAGGGCAAATTCAACGTACAACTTAATATTATCGTTCGTCGTATCGGTCGTATTCGTACGTCGTATCGTACGTCGTATCGTATCGGTCGGAACGTATATAAATGCACCTAAAGTGTTTGTTACATCAACAACAAAGTAACTGAAGCCTCAGGCTTCTTAGCTCCTATTAAAGGCCTACCTACCGTTTAGAAACAGCTGTAACAAGCAGACGGGCAATTTGAGCACTGCCGTAAGTAATATTTGTACTCGGTATAAAATATTCGACAGATAAGAAATATGAAAGGGGTACGGCTAGAAAGCGTTATTTATGGATCATCGGAAGATAATTGTTTGCTCTGGAACGTAAAATCAATGTTTATATAACCCATATGTTTGAATAAATAAAGTGTTTTGTCGAATACCTCCACGAAATCAAACGTAAAAGAACACGTAATGTTTACTTATAAAGGTTAACGTATATTGCGTTATGTAAAAGTTAGTGGGTATTTCTATGGTAATAAAATCATAAACCGGTGATAAAACAGTGCGCAATTAACGCTATAATTATTTAGTTTAACTTCACTTTATTATGATAAATTATAATAACTTAGTGAATAGTAAATTTGAAATGAATTGATGAATTGAATTAACAAATCTAACTAGCAACAGTGACAACTGAGTGACAAAACACTAAAGTGTCATTCTGTCGTTAGTGTCTTGTAGACTGGTGATGTCTTGTAGACTTGTAGACTGGTGATATCTCCAAAGACAAATTAGAGGTAAGGGCATAAAGCGTTAAACACGCAACGTTTGTCATTTTTGATGTGTGGTGATCTATATTTGACGTAAGAGTGCATTTGGACGAAATGTTTCGCACACATAACGGTTTATAATTCCGCGCTCATGTAGATTGTAGACAGTGTAAACTGCGAGACCGTCGCGCGGGCGTCCAAATGATTGATTTCAACCCACATTGAGGCTAATCGTCTGCTGGTAACAACTGCTCATAAAATAACATAGTTCAATCTTACGCTGTTATATTTAGGGGCATTTACTAAATTTGATGAACGTTTATCATTAAATTTTTATATTTAAACTGTAATTTATTACGTATTTATTTATTGAAATGATATCTTATAGGCTACAACAAAATATAATAACATTGCACAAAATGTTTGCAAAACATCTATTTTGAATTTCAAAAACAATGAACATGTCTTTTATTATAATACCTCACGGATTGGCAACCGTCCCATTTGATGATACTGAAATCAATAGGCTATAAGGCTACATTGTAACAATACTGGTAGTTCTTGGTTGAGTTTCACTGCTGTGTTTACCCTTTACCAATTCCGGAAGATTTCATCGACACATTCAAGGGTTAGGCCCTGAACGATCACAATCTAGCTTTCCACTCGTTAATCCAACACCCAGGAACTTGTCGACAAGCACAATTTACTGCCGCAATATCGGGAAACGCGGAGTGTCGAGTTTACACGTAACTTCGGTAAAAGTAAAAGCATACGTTAAACTTCTATATATACGATATCATAAATATATATATATTTTATTTGCTTTACTAAACTGGACAACACATACAACTAAGATTATCTATACACATTACATAAATACGTGTATGTATAACGTTTTCTGCAATGTCCTTTTAGAAATGAACTAGAAATATCTTTGAAAGCTGGAAATGCATTTACGTCTCTAATGTTGCACATAGCCAAAGCGCCAATGACCATTTATCATCTGTAGCTCGTTTGCTAAGTGAAAATTGTAAAAAAGAAAACACAATGAATATTTCAATGTAATCATTTTCAGTGATGTTATATACTATGTATAGGTATATTTTGGTATGAACATTATACGTTCGTATACTTCAGTAACCTGTAATGACGATTTATAATTATAATCGTATAATTTCTCATACGCCAGAGCCAACGCGCTCCATCTTTGTATTCACTTCCAGCAATTTAAATCGGACAATACGTCAAAAGAAGGTTATCTAAAAACATAATCGCATTGTAGCGAATCTGACCTAGATTTGACGGATGTATGAATTAAAAATTGCACTCGATCAATATTAAACTAACGGTACAATCGCATTGTGAACGTATAACGTGATAATAAACAAGTAATAAAAATACAGTTTGTATTTGTGACTAGTACACGAGGACGTGATGAGCGCGAGTATCGTGACCCTTGGTCGTGAAGTGCGTCACAGAACGGATAGTTTCCAGTTCAATAGTACAATAACATACGATACGGTGTCCACTGTCCATTCGTCAACCTTAAGTCCACTGCTAGGATTCCGTCCCCTATTCCATTGTGTCATAGTGCACCTTCACGGAGTGACCTCGCAGTGTTCATCTAAATTGTTTTCGTTTGAATCCTTGCCGTCTTGACGGACAATCGTCTCCATTTTACCTCGTCATTCCTCGTTATCAGTGTCTCGATTTATAATTGAGATTTTTAACACTTTAAAAGCTTAAAAACCAGAACCTTTTCCCTTTGTCAATGTGAATTTGTCTGATAAAATTGCGCGTTTATATTTATTGGCAGTAATTAAGACCATACTGTTATAGTCTATACAATGGATTGTCATAAAATCATAGGATACAGATTGGTCGTTTTGCCATTAGTAGGTCGTAAACGTCTTTTATAAAAAAGAACCTGAATTTGATTAATTAAAAGTTAACTGCAGCGATATTGTGACAGCGTCGCGCAGTAATGAGGCTTTGCGGGTGCAGTGAAAGCATGAAAGCTTAACCAAGTAATCCGAGTACGACTGAGTAAGAAGAAATCGAGATAATTTGTAATAAATTATGTTGCTGTAAAAATTGCGGAAAATATAACTTCAACAGTCATGGTCGATGCCCTTGGACCAAAAAAGATTAAAAATTACATAACTGTATGCAAATTCTTGTGATTACGCTTTTTTATGAACACTACGAATGAATAAATGTTAATTTATTACACGTGTAATCGTTACATAAATCCCAACATTTTATATTTTATTACACAATTCCCATTAAATAATGTACAATACTTTGCCATGTTCTATTAAATAAGTAATATTAAGCTATGCTAGCGAAACTACAAACAACCAAGGTCGGATTGCTGCAGCGGGCGTTAGTAACATAAAATAATTTTATAGGTAGGTACTGATCACGAAAATACTTAAAAGAAATGTTTTAAAATTACTATTTCAATTTTATGTAAACATCGCCAGATTTATGAAATGTGGGTGTAATGTGAATATAAATTGTATATAACCCAAGTAACAGCTAAATACAACTAATTTAGAACTAGAATATCTTTTTGCGCGGGTATTTCTATGATCATTAACTGAATAATATAACTTCTGGTTGACGAAAGTGGACACTATTTACAGATATATCTTAGATCTTATATCTCTCAAGTATCGGTATACAAATATGTATTTACTGTCTAAATCTCTCTTTTTAAAGATCGTTAAAAACGCGTCGTGGAAAGTTGAAAATGTTGTATTACTTTTCATTGAAGTTTTAAAAACCTAAACCTAAATATATAATTTATTGGATTAAATGAATTATATATGAATCTACCACAGGTTGTCCCTGTCTAATTTTCACTTTTTCAAAATTCGATCGCCATTATTATATCTCATGGCATCATACATCATACCTAACATTATTAATATACGCTAAACATGATCTGCAGTGTTCATAATTACATAATCAGCTTTCATGTTAAATAGTTGGAGATGTGCCTTTTTTATAAATATACCTATTATAATTGAATAGACTTTTACTTTTAAATGAACGAGACAAATTACAGCCGATGGGTTATCGTATTAGCAATGCATCACATTTCACTCTCGTATCAATCACGATTCATACACTAAAATGATAATTGAACCGCGTTCGAATGTATGTAAATGCGTCTACAGAAACATCAGTAATAGATGAATATTATTTTACAAGTGTTTGATCGCAAACTAATCGATTGTGACTTTCACAAGCATCAAGCATCATTCAGATGGATGAATTATTGCCTCGCCGGGACGGCCGGGCGACTGGACGTCGGCAGAGTCAAAGAGATTCCGCTCAACAAACGCAACTACACTTGTACATATACGGCGTGTCCTAATACGGCATGCAATGTACGGTTTCCATTATCATCTCACATGGCAACTAGAAAATTTATAGTGAAAGAAGCTACATTTATAATGCAATGTAATATTTATATGTACTTTATCTGCGTGCGCGTGTAACGTAAACTCGTTTATATGACCAGTTTTATAAGCCAACTTCGTAGGATAAGTCAATATTTTACATCTTCAATTTGTCAGTTTTAATTATATTTTAAAAATTAAGAAACACGTAATTAAACAGTGTACAATATATTATAGTACACTACCTTTACATAACGTATAAGAGAAGTAAGACTTTCCAAATTAAAGCTTAAGAATAATAAGGTAAATTTATTATATAAGTTTCGCCTTTCGACGAATCAACCATCCTGTGTAAGGAGATAAGCCGGTAACAGTAACAGATGACTTTTACTGCTGAGACAGTTTGTTATCCATTAAAGTTTAAGCGTTCGTTAATTTCCTTACGCGGTCAGCTTTTGTTCACTGTTTTCAAGTAAAACTTAAATACCAACATATCCAGTTACAAATTTCGGTATTTATGAATTAAAAGATTTTCACGTTGATAATTTTGTTGAATGTGTGCTAAATTGAAATGCCGTATACGCCAATACTTAGTATGATATGTAGGGTTTACTACAAACATTTTTAAACGTTTCGTTTAAATAATGACTGAACTGTTCTAAGCAAATAACCACGTTTTTTAAAACATTATAAGCTCGGTTTTTAAATTTATAGAAAGTTTTTAAGAACAACGTTTATACTGAATAGACATTATTCTCATAGTAAGATTTTAAATTGCTTATTTAATTGTTTTAATATGCCTCAGCACAGCCCTCCCACTGTCGCAGGAAAGAACTGCACGGATAAAAAAGCAACAAGAATCAGACATAAACAGAAGGATTAAATTAACGAAGTAAGCAAATAAATTCGCCAATCAAAGGCATCCTAAACTTTTTTTCCATTTATCCAGGCCTTAAGTAGCACAAATGTCGCATACCAAAGGAAGTTCTGTTTGCAGTAGTATTGCTTGATATTTCAAATATTTGGGCACGATCTATAAACATATTTGTATAAAAGCTGCAATGGAACGTAAAAACGTAGCTTCTTGTAAAGTGTTTTCTTAAAATGTTTCAACAGCGCCCTCTCTTATTTTATTCGTAAACCAATTCGTATACGTGTTCGAACTGCAAAAACTACGCTGGATCTTAGTCTGGTTACGTTAATAGTTAGTAACGAAAATGTCGCCAGATGTCGCCGTGCACTACACTTAAGGTTTTGTTACTTTTATAAACAAAGAAATATTTCAGTGTAAAATGAAATAATCTTCTCAAAATACAAATAAGTGATATAAATATAAATAAATAGCAGGTAATATTTCGAGTATGAGGCCAATGACATCTACATAAATTTATTTGAACAAATAAAAAAGTCGAAAACCTTTTTTTAGGCAAATACTACTTCAAATGCATTATCTGTAATCTGTACTTTATGATATAAGTTCTCCTAAGACCTTAAATACCAAAACACATGCTTATTGTATCAGCAATATTTCATGAACCTAAATCTGCTACCGTCTTGTCTTTGTTCCCAAATAAATCGCCTAAAAGCCAAGTAGGTATAATGGCTCTGACTTACTTTAAGTCAAAGTGAGGAATTGAGCATAAAACATCAATTAGAACTAGGCAAAATGTAAATATTTTGCATCATTTTCGAAACGACAAGTAAACCAGACGTGACATTGTTGGGCGCACGGGTGATGTAGGTTGCTGCACTACAGGTATAAGAAGTGGAACTGAGGCAATACGCCTATCTCACTTCGCGTAATAAAGATTGCACACGTTAGACTAGGACAGAGTAATCCGACTTTGCGTCACTGAACAAACACGGCAGCCTTCCGAGTCTGTAGCGCTCGACGAGTTGGAAGTTGAAACGAACGAACCGGCGCCATTACTCTCGACGTATCCCTACGAACGTGACTGTGTCTACTTTTCGCTCGTAGTCCCTTCATCGATCGCGTTAAAACATCAATACTGCGCAGTGTAAGGTAAGGAAGCTGTATTTTTAAGTTGTTTTGGAAGCAGTGCGTGAAGATTAGCGGCAGTGAGTGTAAAAAAATAGTTTTACGTGGGCCAGAGGAGCTTTCTCGCTTATTTATGCAAAGAATTTACCGAGGGCGGTGTGTGCATATAGGAATCGCAGGCTTTCGAGCGAGGCGCGGCGAGCGGCGCTGCCTTCGCCGCCTGCGCACCCTTACGTACTCGTACCATTACAGTGACTAAATTCGTAAATTGTGTCAGTTAATTGATGTGATATTGTGTTTTTGTGCCCTTTGTTCGTGTCGCGTGGTGTTTCCCGTACTTCGACATCCGTTGTCTTCGGATGTTAATTGTGTTGGGTTCTTTGTGTGTGGGACGCAACTCCATTTCTTGCGCTGACGCACATTATTGACAACTTTAGTAATCCTCGTCGAGGCTTGCCTTATCTCGCTTTACGACTTATTGTGGGTACAAAAGGAGTCCATTTTTACACTAACGATTAGGTACTTTACCGTTTCATACTTCGAATTGTCATTATACAAAAATAATATGTATCAAATTGCTCAGTTTCGTTTCGTTAGACCGATTTAGATAAAAACATACCGTAGTCATTAACCTTAATAGTTTGTACAGATGAATTATTATTATAAAAGCGACTTCAATGTCTTCCATAAATAAACTCTTCAAATTCTCATACATAACTGTTATATACGAATGTCAAAAGTATAGTGCTATTAAGCCGGTTAAATTAAAACGTACTATGTAGTCAGGCAATGTTTCTTGTAAATGTGCAAAGCTATGCTTTGGTAATTTTGAAACAGCCGTATTGTTTGTAACAGTAAACCGAGCGTAGGAACAATTACATGAAACTTGAAACACAAAACCACTATTTTCAGCATTACCTTGTTACCCACGAAACAAACAATAGACCCTCGTCTTCAATATCACGGCGCTTTATCTCGCGCTTCTCGATTTATCTTATCTTTATTATTCACTCAATAGATAGATATGTGGTTTCGTTGTGGCTTATACAAATACAATGCTTGCACAAGTAAACCGGGTATTAAATCGATATACCTAATAGGCCTAATTATATAGCTTCTAGAAAACTAAAATTACATGTGTATTATCCCCAGTATTATGTGTACTTTATATTCACTTGTTTTTAAGTTATATTTTTAACAATTCGTATTATGATTACATTTAAACGATAAAATTTTACTTTAACTACATCCTCTTAAGAGAATTTTATTGTTGACGTTACGAAGATTACGACAAATTCTTTACCTTGAGACTCAATTGAAATGACTGGCTGGTATCAAACACATTCTTCGTAATGTATCAAAAGATTATAAACCAATTGCCATAATGAGTCGTCTCACTTTTCAGTGATCTTTAATGTCGTTGTCTCAATTTGTATGAAGGTACTGTAGGTCTGAGACCGTGCTGGAAATACAATGTCGTTCTCATTCAATTCTGTCGCGGGTAAAACCTGCACTTCGCGTTCCCAGTAAAATGCACAAATATTATCTCTTATAGCCAGTAATTCAGATGACGTCAATGATTAAATCAAGAACGCAGTTTTTCCCGACTTTATTTTTGGAGACTTAAATTTTTGGACCACATAACGTGTACTATGAGTGGTGCAGTTGAGAAAGTTCTTTGATTCTTACGAACTGGCATTCTTCAAGTTAAGAATTTGCACACGGCAGGAAACGGGTCTACGTCGAAAAACGCCGAAAAATACCGGTTTCTTGCATAAAAGCCTCCTTATTTTAACATTTTTTTTATTTTCTTATTCGTCGTTATGGCGGCCACACTACAAATTTCATTTGCCCATTCATTACGGTTCTAGAGATAGATTCCTATGAGAGATGGGCAGACAGACAACATTGCAATTGTAACGTGTTTAAAAACGGAAGACGCGTCTATTAAGCCAACTGCAAATGTTTTATGGTCCATAACAATGTTACTTGATGATTGAATAAGCAAATAAGAGCTTGAAATAACAGGCACCAATTGACTTAATAGATCTCGTTGAATCGCTGTGCAAAAGGAAGGTGACATCAGATAGTTGATGGGCTCTAGATGACAGACTATTTGTCGATGATAACGATCAATGGACGCAATTGAGAGGCCGACTCATGACTGGGAGGACAGAATGATCCTCTCAAATGATCCGTAGCGAACGGAACTTTAATCATAGTTTTCATTTCAAGTAGTCTTCAATTAATACACTTCCGATTGCCAAGGAACTCGTAAGATTAAATGCCACTTAAAGAAAGACAAATTGTCGCCATTAGAAGTTTTTCATTTCATTATTTTATGTCGTAACATTCTTTGCATCCACGACATCGATAGCTTGATGGGTAACAAAAAGGCGTCCCTGTATCTTGCTCGTGTACTGACAGTTTCACTAAGCCATAACAATTTTACTACCGATAAACTTAAAATACCTTTTTTTGTCTTATTACTTTCCTTGTCGTGATTACAATGCAACTGTAAATGAAGTAAACACATTTTTAATCCAACGACGCGCAACTAGAAATCGCGTTCATGTTAACCAAATAATGTGATTTCTTCGAGGCATCTCATTTCGATTTTGTTATATCGATACGTGTTCTCGTTTCATGCGTTCTTTCTGTATTGATAACTCTTATCTTGACTAATCAACATTGTTCCATTGTAACCGTTTATTTATTTGTTCCGCTTTTCAAACGAAGCATTTATTTGTAATGTCCGTAACATTAAAGGTTTGGTTGAAATAAAAGACGAATTCAGAATTGGTATTGCTATATAATTAGATGTCGATAATGAATACTAACATTATTTTCTTGTAATGTAACTAGGCAATAGACGAAAATATATAATTTGAACAGAATATTATTTATTTACCCAAATTTACTCAATAGGACAGTTTAATGTTACTTTATATAGCAATACTTCCTCATTCATATGTCAATCATCATAATTTTTAATAAAAATCATATGTATATTTAAAATAGGTGACCTAATGGTGTCAATAATACATGTAACTATATATTTTATATATGTTTAGGTACTTTATTGACAGTCG
The DNA here is from genome assembly GCA_018244895.1 of Myscelus amystis hages. Lineage (NCBI taxonomy): Eukaryota > Metazoa > Arthropoda > Insecta > Lepidoptera > Hesperiidae > Myscelus > Myscelus amystis. The sequence goes on along the minus strand of DWQT01005660.1, from coordinate 760 downwards.
AGTACATATTGTACGAGTCGAGGGTAGATATCGAAAAACAGACCGACCAGTTGTCGTAGCAAACAATTGCTTGCGCTTATCTCACATTTCATCGAACCAACAATCGCAACTTACGTAAAAGGCAACTCAGGTTAATGTTGAAGGAAGTGGGTCGCTTTGTAAAGAAAGGATTAAAGAACAAAGTGGTGTTAAAAACGTGATGAGTTCTCATCTACTTTTAGTATAATCGTGACTCACTCGGCTATAATGTTCCAATTTTTCTTGCTCTCAATTCTCAATATTAACAAAGGATCCATTCTAGACCGCTCTACGCATATTTGAGATGAATCTGATTCATCAAATTAAATATTACTTTGATATGATACCGATCAGCAACCACTATTAATCTCTTTCTATATGAGTAAACACTAAATTCTATATTTTCTATGCGCCTTTTCCACTAAGTTTGCTTGAAATAAATACAATAAGAAATAAGTACAATATATTTGTATATTAATGAAATTGATCAACAGTGGAAGCGTGCATACCGTCGAGAGTTGTTTTTTTATCGCCAAGTAATATAGACGTACAGACATCTAAGGATACTGATATACGCCTTTAATAACACAAAGCTATATGATGGTGTAGAAAAAAGGTAATGATGGTAAATGCAAGCTCGCGGGCGGAATGAGCTGCCGGCCTTGCCGCTCGGCCACAGCTACTGGCGGCGCGACTTGCGGCGCGGCAAAATAAAAACAAATGTAAGACAACTTATGAAGCA